>ML800655.1:49058-81629 GCA_009831015.1 Picea engelmannii
TGATCAAGTACTTATGTATTACTTGATGTGGTAGTGAACCACTGGATTGTAGTTATGTACTACTATGAATAGACACGAGTGTGTTCTATCCTTGTTCTAATTGCCTTGAAGACTATCAGTAGTTTATTGGAGATAATGATCATTCAGATGAATGATGAACAGAGATTTTCCAGACGGAAAATAGTTCAGAGCTTTTACTCCTCTTATATCACTCCATGGTGAGAGTGACTTATCCATCATCATATCTAATTACTCAGATGAAGTATGGTTTTGAGAATTGATGCAGCTGATGGTGATGGTGATGCTCATGATCTAGTCATGAAATAGTCCAGATGACTATATTGATGCTACCGGGTAAATGGTATGTTTTGTGCTCAAGACCATTACCTGTAAATACCTCTCTAGCTAGGAGGGAGTGTTAATATTATGGTAGCTGCAGGAGGTATTTACCCCCACGTGTGAACCTGACGAGGATAGAAGACTCCAGGAAGCAAGAGAAACCCTAATGAGTTGGCTAATAACCCTAGAAGCCTTGTCGGCTCAAGAAGATGATTTATATTAGGTTATTAGCCTCCAAGAGAAGAAGTCGGCCAGAATTAATAATAATATACTAAACAAACACATACCCAGAAGGAGAAGTCAGCCCCAACAAACTGGCAGGATTACTATAAATACAGGGCGCCAGTTCTCATTTGACAGCATCTCAGAATTGCAGTTTCCCAGTTGGTGCGCACTGCAGTTGCAATCTGGTGCGCAGGTTTGGAGGAGGGTTGCAGGTGCAGCTGCAACAGCAGCTAGTTTCAGTATTGGCTTGGATATCTCTTGGCTAGGGTTTGGAACATCTGATCAGTCTTTTGTGATGCACTATCCTTGGGGATTGATGCGCTACTCTTTGTTTGGCTATCTAGCCTAGGGTTTGCTTCTGGAGGAATTCTCAGTCAAGGTTAAGGTGCTCGGAGGGAGGCTTTGGCCTATGGTTGGGTGACGAAGGTATCGTCAATGGTAAAACGAGCACACCATATTCTATATTCTAACAACCACAAGTATGGGTGAGGAATGTTATGAGATAGAACCGCAGGTCTGTGTGAAGTCTCATGACAAAGAAGAGATGGTGAGTATGTGGTGGGTGCACATCTACGGCACACCGCAAGAGTTGCGAAAGTTGTTGTGACAAATGAGTCTTGGGGTGAGGAATCTGGGTATGAGTGTCTTGGTGAGGTGAGGCAAGTTGTGCAGCTCTACCAAAGTTGTAAACCGAGCCGGTAGTACTCATATTGTAACTGTTTCAAAATAATAAGACTTAGTCGGGAGTTAGGCTCGACTTGTGTCGCCCACATTATATATGTGTGTCTCTTGTTTGTTTCGCAAGTGTTCCCTTTGTTTCGCATGTTCATGGATGCATGCTTAAATGACTAAGTGTTAAGTTGTTAGAAAATCTTCTAAGTATACAAGTGAATTGCATTAGAGTAGGAGTGTGACTCACTCATAGCCTAGAATGGAGTATGGGTATGCTCTAGGTGAAGAGGCATAATCCAAAAAAAGTATCCTTGGTGTTTCCAAGCAACCAAGTGAGAACCGTCGCAATGTCACATGCCCTCAAAAGGTGCACGAACACAAGATTCATAAAGGAATCTTGTGGGGACATGATAGATAGTATCAGAGCATGTGATAAATCGCACATCAGAGCAGACTATGGAGAGTTGATTTGGTGGACAATTTGGTGATCTCTTCACCATTATCACCTTCGTGATAGATGTTATCAAAGACATTTTTGGTGAACGGATTGGATATATCTTCACCACTATCTCGGCAATAGATGGTATCGGATCAGAATTGGCTCTTCACCACTACTGCAGTCAGAACGATGATGTTGAGGCACACTATAGTTGGTTGCACAGTTCGTTGCGAAGATAATTTAGTGGGAATCTTCACAAACTTGGTGAATAGTTCGGTGGAGAAAAATGGTTCATCAAAGAGACTTTGCATCAAACTTACGACAGAGGTTTTGGTTAACAGTGCGGTGGAAGGTTGATTTGGATGAACCCCTTGTATAGACCGAGAGCAGATTTTTTGGTGAAATGAATCACTTGGGAAGGGTGGGTGGTTGTAGAAGTCATCACATAGATCATCGCAAGACTTGTTGCAGATTTGATCGCAGAGACGGTTTGGGTGCATACTTGGTGAAGGTTCGGTAAGGTGGACAGACCTTTCACAGAGATAGTCTGGGTGCGAACTTGGTTTGTTTGATTTGTGACGGAAGTACGTGTCAAACTTGTGCACACACCTTAAGAAGACCAGGCGCAGAGTTCGAGGGGTGAACCGAGCACTTGAGCAAGGAGAAAAAATGTAGGATTTTTTGTGGATCTAATCGCAGTGGGTGATAGCAGAAGTGATCGTGAAGTGTAGTCGTTATGGGTTGTGATAAGTTGAAGCACTTGGGTGAGTTGGGAGAATTGATACAATCTAGGGTAGCTTTGCATTAAGACAATTGGTTGGGCACATTTTCATCATGACATCTTTGTGTCGTGCATTTCCTAGAACAACAGTTGAGTTGAGTTGGGTTGTTGGAGGAGTGGGTCGAATGCAACCTCCAGATGAGGTATATCTTCGTAGAGTTACGATACTCGGTTAACAACAATATGGATTAATAGTCGGGTGGTGTGTTCATGGTGCCTTGAAGCGGAAGCAGTCAAGGTGTGGAGATGTCAGGACATTGGAGATAAGTTTGACCAGTTGCATGGGAATTTTGGGACTTAGATGTATTTATGAAGTGGATAGATAGACTCAGCCTTGTATTGCAATGAAGGTGTTATGTAGCATTATGGAGCTATGCATGGTGATCGAGGGGAGTTCATGTGGAGAGTTGGTGGATTGGGCAAGTGAAGGTCTAAGACAATAGATGCAACAAAGAATGTTGTTGGAAAGGTATGGTTGGTTTTGAGTTCTTTCATTTCCTAAGTGTTGCGATGAGTTATTTGAAGGGAAGTTAGATGAATTGGTGGTTCAAATGTAATTTATTTTCGAGGTGAAAACTGATAGACTTGAGGGTGGCTCAAGTTGTGCAGATTCGAAGAAGTCATGTAGCAGTTGGGATGTCTTGACTTGGGTGAATGTGTGGAGAGCTTGGGGTGACTTACTTGGACGAGTCCTGTGGTGGAATTAGAAAGATTTTCATGCAGCTGTGGAGGTGACTTGAGGAGTTTCCTAACTCTTGGATGAGGTACTTTAGTGTGTTGGTGCCTTAGCCAGATTTGTTGGGTCATGCAATGATTTGAGAATTGCAATGATAGTGTTAGAGTTTGGATTCTTGTGAAAGTGCAAGGCAGCCTCATTCTAGGAGATGGATGGAGTCAACAAAGAAGTCGACCAAGAATCATTGGTAGTCGACCTAAATGGGCAGAACACAAACCAAGTGACTTGGGTGGTGTTTATGTGCATTTGGTATGGGACATTGGATGAGGTAGAGCGTACCTTGGTGACTTGTGAATGATTGTGCAATGACTTAGAGATCTGGAGTGGGTCGTTGGTTAGGTTAGCAGGAGTATTGGTTCAAACATGTCTAAGGCATAAAACTTATTTGGGGGTGAATCATTCTACTTGAAACACTTTGGACAGTTCATTAGGACGTTTTGAGGAGTGTGGGTGTGTCAGCAACACCCATCACATATGTTGAGTTGTAGAGGGGTGACTTAATGGAAGGAGGTGAGTTGAGGACTTTCCTTGGTTTAGAGGATTGTGCAAACATGTAGATTGTAGCATGAAGAGATTACTTGAGCATCATCATTTCTCTTTATTTGGGAAGCATGGTTGAGGGTGAAGCCTAACCATTCAAGGCATAGAGAGGTAGACACATCAACATGTTAGAATGATAAAGTAATGGGACAAGGTAGTTTGGATGTGCAACTATTGGTACATATAGGAAATTTCATACCCAAAGATGCAGAGAAATATGGAGAGAATTTGACCAAGGAATCAAGACTTGTGGACTTCATCGCAAGGGAAAATATGGTTGGATGTGCGGAGAATAGATGCATGGGGTTTCCCTTGATTCTTCGCGGACTTGGATGTGATGCGGTCTGTGTGTGATTGTAGAATATCGACGAACTGTGATCATATTATAAGAATGATATTATGAGGCTCACTAGAGAATGAAGGCTAAATGTGACTAGGATTTGAAGCTATGTCTAAAGTATGAAGGATGCAGATGAAGTCAAAATTTCTCTATGTATGAGGATCTTATATTGGTGTCTATAGGTGTTGTTAAGTTGATACTTGGGTGAGGGGATTGGTGTCTCCAACAAGTTGTTGCATGTAAATATTGTAACAGTAGGTTGGTTCCTATAGGTGTTATAGAGTTGGTGTTGAGGTGAGGGGATTGGTGTCTCTAGTAGGTTCAAGGTGCCTACACGAATTTATAAAGATAAATTTTATGGTTTTCTCCTGATTGGATTTTCATGTTAAACTTTGTGCATTGTGATTTGAGTTTATATGTGATTATTGTTTCTCAGTTAATGAATGATCGATGAATGGTTAAATACAGTAAAAAGTNTCCCCCCCCCCCCCCCCAATCTCATTATAATCGTGAGTTCAACAACAATTGGTATCAGAGCAGGTTCCTTCAGAAATATTATAACCTCTAGAAGGTAGATCTCAGGAGCACACATGGCTAGTTAAGAAAGTTTCTTCACAAACAAGGGTTCATTGTTTGACATAACAAAGTATGCATTCTCGAATATGAGGATGCAGACTTATCTAATTTATCTTGTGTTTGATATTTGTAAATAATTCGTGAATGGTAATACATCCCCAACAACTTCACCAACAGATGCAATCGGGAAGGAGCCTATTGAGCATAATGCAAAAACCGTGAATGTCATCTTGTGTGGTCTATCATAATCCTATGTTTTCAAGGTGATGCATTGTGGATTAGAAAAAGAAATTTGGGACAAACTTCAAAACATATATGAAGGATATGACAAGGTGAAGAGGGAAAAGCTTCAAACCCATAGAAGACAGTTTGAGAGTTTGAAAATTAAAGATGAAGAAAATGTTGCAGCCTATTTCCTTCCAGTGGATGAAATTGTCAACACCATTAGAGGAGTTGGTGAGAAGGTTGAAGAACCAATGGTTGTGAAAAATGTGTTGAGATCTCTCCCCTTGTGAGTTGATTCCAAGGTCTCTTCCATTGAAGAAATGAAGGATCTGGAGAAACAAACGATGGATGAGTTGCATGGGATTCACATTGCATATGAGATGAGGACAGAAAAACAAATTCTAACATGGAAGGAAGCATCTTCAAAGCATCAAAGAAGATAAAAGGACATACATTCTATGATTGTTCCAACCATGAATCAGATATAGAAGAAGCACAATTTGTGAGAAAGCTAAAAAAGAGAATCTGACAAACACAAAGGTAAGCTACCCTTCATATGTTTTAATTGTGGTAGAGTAGAGAATTTTCCCGCTAAATTTCCATATGCAAAAAGGGAAGTTAATGATGATGAGGAAAACAATTTTAAAGAAGAACATAACAATAGAAGCAAACCTTATAGATACAAAAGTGGAAAATATACTAAGAAGAAGAGTTTTTACTCTAGAAAGGACAATAGCTTGTTTGAAAAAAGTGATGGATATGTTTCTGATATTCACAAAGAAGAATTCTTCTTCATAGTCATGGATACAAAGTCCACTAATAAAGAAAATGAAGACAATAAGAAAGAAAAATTAGAAGAATAAGAAGAAGACATTGATGGGGAAGTGAATCTTGAAGCATGACTTGTTAGTGCTTTAGAAGAAATAGACAAACTCAGGGAAAAGAATAGAAAGCAAAAAGAACATTTGCAAAAATATGAAGAGGAGGATCACGATCTTGAAGAAACAGAGAAGACAATTATTATCCTAAAGAATAAAATAGAAGAGGCAGAGACTCAAATAGAAGAGGCAAAAAGGATAGACGAAGTGGTGAGATGCTAGCTGAAAGAAAAGAAAGAAAATTTCAAGATGCTAGAAGATGAAATAGTTTCCTTAAGAAAGGAACTAGAGAAAAAAATCGATTAGTGGAATAAAAGCTTGAAGTTTGGAAAGAGTGTTGAAATCTTAGATAATATTCTCAGTTTCCAAAGGTCACCATTCATCAAGATAGGTCTTGGCTATGACGGAAAAACAGAAGACTCCCAAGGGAGATGCAAACATTAATGTCACAAAGCCATCGAAAAAAGAAAATGAAGAAAAACCTAAAATCTATGCCAATATTCTCAAAGGCTCCTCCAACAATGAAAGCAACCGCGGGAAAGACAATGATGACCAACAAAAAATTGATTCTTCCCACAAGAATGAATTCAGAAGAGTTGTTCCACCAAGAAGACCTTTCACATAATATTTTTCTTGGTTATTGTTTTTCTTGCAATAATTTTGGTCATAAAGTAATAGATTGTAAATCTTATGCAGGAAGCAATCATGTGATAGATATAAACAAAGGTTCTTATAAAGATGCAAAGAATGATTATATGAGAAACAAAACTAGAAGTTCTCATGGGTTTTTTGATAGAAACTATAACTCATTTGCTCCCCTCCTTGATTACAAAGTTGAATGTTATAAATTCAATAATTATGGGCACATAGCACATCACTGTAGAAGCAACATAATAAAGAGGGAAGAAGATGTTCTTTCCAAACATAGAGAAGAATACACAAAGGTGTGGAAAAGGAAGCAAGAAGAACATAAGAAAGAAGAATGCAGACTTGCACTTTATGTTCAAAATAAAGGGAATCAATGGTACATTGACAATGGATGTTCAAAACACATGATAGGGGACAAGACCAAGTTTCTCACCTTGATGGAAGAAAAATGAGGCAGTGTTACTTTTGGAGATAATGGTTCTGCAAGGATAGTTGGAAAAGGTACTATTAGTCTTGATAATGAAAAGACTAAGACACATAATCCCTTGTATGTTGAAGCGTTAAAGCATAATCTTCTAAATCTCAGTCAACTGTATGATCAAGGTTACAACCTCACATTTCATTCTAAAGGGTGTGAGATAAAGAAAGCGACCTCAAGAAGATTAGAGGCAAATGTAAACAAAACCTTAAGCAAGGTATCCATATTAGATGAAGTCAAAGAAGAAAAATGTTGTATGGAACATAAGTTGGGAGTGATGTCCCTCTCATCTCTTCAGTAAAGGGAAGCATAAGCTCAGGGGGAGCATCCATTTTCCATTGATGTCAAAGGGGGAGAAGTCGCTGAGAGAGGAAGAATTACATACACAAGTAAAGTTGCAGACATGGGGAGTGTTACAGAATTGACCAAGGGTTTTCATCAATGACAAATGGGGAGATTGTTGGAAATATTTTTGTCGTTGATGTCAATGACAGGGGGAGACTACGGATGTCCAAGATAAAGATTGCAAGATGGAGATTGTTGGAAATATTGTTTTTGAATTTTTGATGCTCAATTTGGATACCCTATCTTTGAAGGAATTTTTACCATAGATACCTAGCTCAAATGAGAGCATAGGTTATATGGTTGGAAATATTATTTTGATACCTTTCCAATGGTATATGAAATTCCATTTAATTCTCTAGGAATGAGGAGATATGGATTTTTTTGTTTGACAACCCAGCCAAAATATTTAGGTCGACTCAGCCATTCTTTACAGGTTGGCCTTGAAAGTGAGGACATAAATACTATAAATACATGATAGATGTGTGCATTTGAAGTGTAATCAAGCAAGAAATCAAGTTTGAGGTGCACAAAAGAGATCTGAGGTGCGTTAAAGAAGATGGGGTGTCTTTTTGGGATTTAAAGGTGTGCAAGAGAAGTCTAAGGGGTTTTCTTGTTCCTAAGGTGCGCCATGAAGGACTAAAGGTCTATGATGCTGCAATCTGGGATCATAATATGAGAATGATGCTATGAGGTTCGCTAGAGCATGACTACTAAATGTGACTAGGGTTTGAAGCTATGTCTGAAGTATGAAGGATGTAGGTGAAGTCATAAGTACTCTGTGCATGAGGATCTTATATTGGTGGCTACATGTGTTGCTAAGTTGGTGCTCAAGTGAGGGGATTGGTGTCTCCAACAAGTTGTTTCCTGCAAATATTGTAACAGTAAGTTGATGTCTACAGGTGTTGCTGAGTCGGTGCTCAAGTGAGGGGATTGGTGTCTCCAACAAGTTGGTGTCTGCAAATATTGTAACAGTATGTTGGTGCTTACATTAATTTATAAAGATAGAGTGTTATGGTTTTCTCCCAATTGGGTTTCCATGTTAAACTATGTGCATTGTGATTTGAGTTTATATGTGATTATTGTTTCTCAATTAATGAATGATTGATGAATGATTAAATAAAGTAAAAAGTATATTATATTGATTCCACCCCCCCGCTCTCAGTGTAAACATAAGTTCAACACAAATGTATCCATGCTTCAAGTGCCCCATGAGCTCATGTGAGGTAAGATGCCTAGGCATATATGGATCAAGAAATTAATAAAAAGATACATGCATTAAACACTCTATATCATGTCATCCAAAGTTTTAATATCTACATATTAGTATTAGCTTATGTAATACAAGTATTAGTTTATAATAATAATCTAATTTTAAGGTCACAACCAAGCTAAACACCAAATTGATGTATGATACCCCTTGTTTGTAGGATAAGGGACCCCCTCCACGCAATGATTTGATTGCTTAATTGGTTTACATATATTTAATATCAATACATGAGTAATATAGGTTATTAAAGGGTGATATATATATATATATATATATATATATATATATAAAGTTTTGAGAGATAGTTAAATTGATTATTAATGTTATTAGGTATTTGACAAGTTTTGTTGTATCAAATGTTTGGTTCAAATCTTTTAAGTGAAATGTATTTGACTAGTTTTGTTGTAGCAAATTCTCAAGAGATAGTTAAATTGATTATTATTAATGTTATTAGGTATTTCACAAGTTTTGTTGTATCAAATGTTTGGTTCGAATCTTTTAAGTGAAATGTATTTGACTAGTTTTGTTGTAGCAAATTCTCCGTTTAAAATTGTTAAGTGAAGTGTATTAGTTTACACTGATAGGTTTAATAAAGATGCAATTCATGAATATGGAGAAGCATCCTTTAGACTTAACTATGAAGTTTTCATTAAAATATAAAACTGTTATATTTTATATTTATACAAAAATAAAATATTGATGATGATAGTGATGATTATTGCCCATTAAAACTAATGACAATTATTGCTCACTAAAACAAACTTTGATTTATCAAATCTCTAAAGTTAAATTATTTACTTTAGTTTATCATATTTTTATAATTAAATAATTTACAAATGAAATTTCCTAACACTCTTTGGTTTTTATGGGTTTACAAATGAAATTTCCTAACACTCTTTGGTTTTTATGGGTTAACAAATTATGGCATTCAATTTTATTATATATGTTTGAAAACTAGATCTAATGTCTTTATAAGCCAAGCATTCCAAGAGAGTGTTTTCATCCTTGTCTCATAGATAAGTGTGTGCCAAGGTGTTGTAGGTCTTGTATAGCTCCATGTTTCACTATGAAGCACACAAAAAATTGTTTTTTTTCTTTGTAATATTTATTTAATATTTTTGTTAAGGTAACAATAAAAAAATAGTTTTGATCTTTTAACTTGAGGCTAATAATTTCTTTTGTAGTAAATCAAATTTCTCTTATTCTATCTCCCTATTGCTCCACATTTTCTCTTTAAACTTAATTATGATAGTGCTTTTAACACTAATGATATTTTATAGGGTATTCTCCTCCACTATGCCCCACTAGTTCAAGTAAGAAATTACAATTCTAGTCCAATCTCTTTTGAATTTGTGTAGCTTTTATTGATGTTTAAAGTAAATATAAAGCCTCACATTCATTATCTTTTGAATTTGTGTAGCTTTTATTGATGTTTAAAGTAAATATAAAGCCTCACATTCATTATGTTAGTTAGATTGTGCTTGTACATTAAGTCATTGATCATAACTTATTTTCTATGGGTGGAAGCCCAACTTCTACAAGGATGATTGGATGTAATTACCCTTTATTTTAAAGTAATTTATTATAAAATGCCTTTAGATTTGCTCCATTTCCTCTTAGTTTCCTAAGAAACACTACAACCTCAACCCCATAACCATATATAATCACTCGAGTAACAAGTGTATCAAAGAGGACCTTTTTCCCCAAAACCAATTGCAACTTTACCACTGATCTTGAGACTAAAATAACCTTTCCAACTTCCATTGATTCTTCTTTCAACACTGTAGTTCCAATTTTACCTATGCTGAAAATCAATTCCAGATACTTAAAGACACGATTTCTTCCAAGTTGTTATTATTGTAAACAAAATTAGTGTTTGTGACTTGCTTCAATTTAATGATCTTTGTCTTTGTTTTATCTATATTTTTTTAGATTGAGAGTTGGTATATAAATTTTTAAGAATTTTACACTACTTATCAAGAACAAAGGGGCTCCTTGCTAAAATTACAATATCTACTATTTTTAGGAGGAAGATGACTAATCCCATAAGCTTCCTATCTATGCAACCTCCTCTAGGCACTCTTCTAACTTGTCAATATAAATACCAAAAATAGTAGGTAACAAAACACAATCTTAGCCTTATTTAACCCCTATATTACCATTGATTTCTTGTAACTAGTGCTTGTTATTTCTAAACATAATAATGACCCTCTCGTATAGCCTAATTATTGCAACCCTCAACCCAAAAGAGACCTAATATCTTCTACCCTCTTATAGAAGATATTTCTAGGCATTGTGTCAAAAACTTCTATAAAGTCAACAAAACAACAAACAAGGTTCAAAATTAACCTTATTATTCTTTAGTTATAGTCCTAAGAGTAATAGGTCATATATAGTCAAATGGCAACTTCAAAAACTAGCATGTCCCTTAGCTTTGTGTAATCATAACTTTCAAGTCATAAACTAATCTTCTTCTCCAACATTATTCCATACAATTTAACCAAAATATAGTTTTTATAATAATATTATAATTTGAAAAATTGTTTTTGTTACTATTTTAAAAAATAGTAAACAATAAGATTTTTCATCCCAAGCTTAAACAAGTATTTTTTCACTACTATAATTAAAATGATAAAAGAATAAAACTTCTAATTTTTAAAATTTCAATTAAATTACTTTTAATGTTCTCAACTTTCCTTACTCAACTCTAAACTCAATATCTTATATTCTAAAAATATTTTAGAATTAATTAAATGACCTTTAATATTCGTAACTTTCCTTTTTACAAAACACTTAATTCTAAACTCAATATCCTAACTTTCTTTTTTCCAAACACTTAATTCTAAACTTAAAATCTTACATATATCTTATACTTAATTCTAAACTTAAAATCTTACATATATCTTATACTTAATTCTAAACTTAAAATCTTACATATATCTTATATATTAAAAATATTTTGTGTTGTAGCATTAAAAAAATGACCTTTAATATTCTTAACTTTCCTTTTTACAATATCTTAACTACACTTAATTCTAAATTCAATAACTTTTACAGTGACATGGGCATTTTCGTTGTGTTTTTATTGTAAAGAATTGTTTTTTTTGTTATTGGGAAGTTCTGTGACTGCTAATAAGAGCTATATGTAAAAGACTTATTTATATTTTCTCAATATAAATCCTATATAAATCCTTTGTTAAAAAAAAAATCAATATTTTAACTTTCGTATTTACACACTTAATTCTAAACTCAATATCTTACATATATTTTATATAATAAAATCTTACATATATTTTATATAATAAAAATATTATTTTGTTATGACATCTTACTTAAAAATATTTTATTTCATAAGAAAAGTTGGACGATTCAGCATTAAAAAATTCTTAAAACTTTTTAAAGTACACAATCCATTTACCCATAACAATTTTAAAAATATTAAAAAGCACACAATCCATTTACCCATAACAATTTTAAAATTATCTTTAATATTTTTAAGATATTCTTCAAAATATATTTAAGTTTAAGATATTTCTCCAAAATATATTTAAATCAAATTTTTAAAAGTTCAAGAATTTTCCCTTATTTATGTGCATAGACTTTTCTTTCTTTTAGTTCGATAATCTTTAATAAATGTCAAGTTAATATTTATTTATTGTTTATGACTATGTATTTTAATCTTGATTTCGTCATAATAAGGAACTCCGACTTCTTATTCAATCGTAGGTCAATGGGGTGACCTTTTTTATTTTATAATTACATATATATAAATCTAAACATAAACTTAAAAATTAAAATATAAATAAACTTAATTATAATATATATAAACATTAATTTAAAAAAAAAAAGAAGGAACACCCATTCAGCGAGGATTCTTAGGAATACCCTCCGGGGATGGATTCGGAAGTTAAACCTTCGATAGTTGTTTATAACTCCTCCATGGGGTTCTTACGGTGACAAAAAACCCCACACAAGGGTTTTGAGACAACCTACCAGCATGGGGATTCTTAGGTAGATTCTCTAGTTTTCTGTTCAACGACCATTACACTCAACAAATGATACAGGACTAAATTTCTATAGCCTTTGCACCTTCAGTACATTTCTATATAGCATTGAGAATAAACGATGATTAATACTCTTAGCCCAAAATTATTTCTAAATTCAGCCAGCTAGATTACCAACTACTCTACTTTGCAGCTTATTCACATAACTAAGAGAAGCCTGGTTGAATTTCAATTTTCACCACCACCCTAGTAGTTGTGTGAAGCTTAATCTCTGCTTACTGTTTTTTTGATATAATATTTTCTAGAGTCACCTTTGAATAGGCATATGTTTATCCAATGGCTTTGAGGCAGATCAAAGAAATAACCTGTTCAGTCTTATTCATAGAGCATTCCAATCAGAACATATATATTGAAGGTGTTCTGAGATCACACTATAACTTTCTCTTCTCCTAAGCAAGCAAGCGGACATTAATTATAAAACTGCTCACATTTCTGTCTTAGCTGGGGGGCATCAGGGACACAGGACTGAATCTCCTTCTCCATCTTCAAGCTCTTGTACTTGAAGTCCCATGCCTTATTGGGATTGTAGAAGTTGACATTGTAGTCTCAGGTTGGGTTGTAGATAAATTAGATAAAATTATAGGCTGCAGCAAAGAAATGAAGATAGGACATGATAGATATGACAACATACCGAAACTGCTTAATTAGTCAGTGAGCATTCAACAAGAACTTAATTGTATTACCTTACTTCTCAGGTCATTGGCCCAATTCATTTTCGATACAAGTTCTGCTTCATGATCTTCAATAGGCTTTGGACTGCATGCTTAACAACATCCAAATTTCGACAAGCCAAACCTGTGGCAATAAACCCAGTGAAAATGCAATAGATTGATATGAATGAAAATGATATATTGCTGCAATTTTCCAAGAAGAAAGGGAAAAAATGCCATAGATCTATAGGAAAACTGAAAAAAGTGAATGCCAAGTATGGCACTTGAAAATCAGACGAACCTACAAAAGAAAAGTGAAATTTATACATCAAGTGGAAAGTATGTGTCTCGTAGAGGGAAGAGACATCAGAAAATCATACCTGGTCCCATGCTATAAATGTGAAAATTACAAGAAGCATTAACTTATTATTGCACAAGCTTTATATTCATGGCCTTTTGCACAAGGTAGCACCACTGAACTCCATACTGATGCCACCCATCCCCAGTCCCCAAAATGGTGATGATAATAATGGTTGGCATCCCTAGCAACAATCATTTTTATTTTCCTCACTAGCCGTGTCCTGTTATCATAATGTGACAAACACGCCCTTCCCCAAAATATTACAATGAAGTGCAGCTGCCTTACAACACTTGAGGAAGATCTCTTCGGTAAGAAGCCATGGGTGGAAGGTATCTATTCCATCAAAAGTCACTAAGGACTTGCACATGACCCTAAATGGTTCAAAAAACTAGCTCGCACAGAGAAGACAGGTCAGAAGGGGTGAAGCATGTGTTCGGGGGAATTCAACGTTGGTGGGGTAACTACACCTGCTTAGCCATTGAATCCAAACCCTGTTAACCCCTCACAACAATCTTGGAAAGGAACTCGATTACAGAATGGCTTCCACCACATATTCAAACCTCTCATTAATCCGAGTAGTTGCCCCTGGAGATGTGTCAACAAGACAAATTTCAATTATCCACCTCTTGCCATGGTAGCAAAGAATTAGTCCCTTCTACTCCACTTCATTTAGCACAAGTACTGTGTCCGACACATACCCTGAATTCTTGATTTGTTGAGACAATCACTCTAACTTGTCATATGTTTCCCGCATTTCTGGATGTGACCTGTCCCCTATAAGGAAAGTGTGCACCCTTTTATTGATCTCAATCCAACTGCATCCCGGCATCTTTTTCACCCTCCTGTCTGTCATCATTTTCTGTACTTTCTCCATGCCATCCCGTCTATCCATTGAAGCATAAATGTTTGAAAGAAGCACATAAGGTGTGGCATCTTTGGGGTCTAACTGAAAGAGGTGTTCTGCCACACATTCTCCCAGCTCTATATTGTTATGAACTCTACAAGCACCAAGCAAACAACCCCACACGGTGGCATCAGGTTTTAATGGCATTTTGTAGATAAAGTCTTGGGCTTCATCAAAGCGCCCAGCACGTGCCAAAAGGTCAATCATGCAACCATAGTGCTCCATTGTAGGTGTGATGTGATAGTATTGACTCATGCAATTAAAGTATTGCAGGCCTTGATCCACTAAACCTGAATGGCAGCATGCAGACAAAACACCAACGAATGTTACATGATTTGGATTTATACCAGAGGCTTGCATCTGTCTGAAGAGTTGGAGAGCCTCCTTGCTAAAGCCATGCATGGCATATCCTGCAATCATTGCTGTCCAGCAGACAATGTTCTTTTGTGGTATTTTGTTGAACAAATCCCAGGCCTTGTCTATGCTCCCACATTTTGCATACATGTCTATAAGAGCACTTGCCACAAAAACATCTGGCTGTGATCCACTTCTAGTTATTTCTTTATGGATTTCCACACCCTGTTCCAGAGCTGCCAAGCTAGCACATGCCGTGAGCACAGTGGCAAAAGTTTTCATGTCTGGCTTCACACCTGCCAGTTGCATTTGTTGAAAAAGCTTCAGAGCCTCCACATGCAATCTATTTTGAACATGCCCTGCAATCAAACCTGTCCATGTGATAGCATTTCGTTGAGGCATTTTGTCAAACAGTTTGCATGCCTGCTCTAAATTTCCACATTTTGCATACATGTTTATAAGTGCACTTCCCACAACGACATCTGACTGTAATCCATTTCTAATTATTTCTTCATGAATTCCAACACCATGTTGCAGTGCTTCCAAACATGTGCACACAGAGAGAACGCTGGAAAAGGTTTTTGAATCTGGCTTCATGCCTTCCAGCAGCAATTTCCGAAACATTTCCAGAGCCTCATCAGCATGCCCATTCTGCATAAATCCTGCAATCATTGCATTCCATGAAATTATGTTCCGGTCGGGCATATCCCAAAAGAGTTCCACCGCCTCATCAACATGCCCATTCTGTGCATATCCTGCAATCATCGCATTCCATGAGTCAATGTTCCGTTGAGGCATTTTCTGAAACAGGTCCGCGGCCTCGTGAACATGCCCATTCTGTGTATATCCTGCAATTATGGCGGTCCAAGAGACTATGTCTCGTTGGCGCATTTTGTCAAACACAAGGCGAGCCTTCTCTATGTTCCTGCATTTTGCATACATGTCTACAAGAGCATTGCCTACAAACACATCTGACTCAAACCCATATCTAATTATTTCTTGATGGATCTCCATGCCCTGTTCCAGGTTCCCCAACTTAGCGCATGCAGGGAGAATGCTGGCAAACGTGAATTCGTCGGGTTTGATGGCCGTTTCTTGCATTTGTTGAAAGAGTCTCAGTGCCTCTTCTGAAAACCCGTGCCTGGCGTAAGCTGCAATCAACAGAGTCCATGAGAAAACATTCCTTTGGGATATCTGATTAAAAACTCTGCGAGCGTCCACCAAACTTCCGCATTTAGCATACATGTTGACAACTGTATTACTGAGATATCTGTCTGGCATAAAACCCCTTACATTAATGTGGGCGTGGACTAATTTACCTTCAGACAAGGCTTTGTTCTTAATGCACACCTGCAAAATAGAAGCATATGTCGCAGAATCCAGTGGGTTATTCATCGTATACAAAGCATGCAGCGCTTCTTTCAATCGACCCTGTTTACATAGCGTTCGGATCTCATCGGGGATATTTTTATCGGTTTTTCCTTGAGTACTAAAAACCCTAGTGCCAGTCTTTATAGGCAGAAATTGGAGGATAGCAATACGAAACAGCAGCAGCTTCTTCTTTCGGCTGGTTAATGGGTGTCGCATTGCCATTGCCACCCGCATAGCTTGGATATTACTTTGCACGTAAAATTCTTTGACAAAATGCCTGTATGGAAACCATGCAAGGGCTGATGTTTCATAGAATACGTTGATTGCAAAATGTGCCAAATTGTGTTTGGGCAGGAAGCCATGAAACTCTTTATTCAAATAGAGCAGAAAAGACCTTGTCTTTATTCAAATAGAGCAGAAAAGACCATGCAAGGGCTGATGTTTCATGGAATGCATTGATTGCAAAATGTGCCAAATTGGGTTTGGGCAGGAAGCCATGAAATTTTTTATTCAAGTAGAGCAGGAAAGCATAACGCCGGATCAAGTTACACTCACCAGCAGTCTGTGTACCTACTAGCATAGCAGCTCTGGACAAGGTAAAGCAAGTCCACGTCTTCACGATTATAGTTGGATTTGAATCACGGATGGATATCTCTTGATACTACAAGGAGAATGTGGTATATGGTCTTCTTAACATCGAAGTAATTAACCTAGTAGTGATAACCATGGCCATGTATACTAAACATACATAGTGATATAATAATAATAATAATCTAATTTTAAGGTTAAAGCAAATTTATGAGACTCTTTTGTTTATGAGACAAGGAACTCCTTCCGCGTAGTTATTTGATTGTTGAAGTCTATGGAGGTGTACATATTCTACCCCCTCTGGATTTGAACCTAGAAATAGCTTGCAATACATAAACAACATGCGTAGATAACATATCCAAGAATATTAGAGAAAGAGTGACAAAGTGTTTCAGTACCTCCTAAATCATACTTAATGTTTATGTTTATGAGTATTATGCCTTAATTGTCCATTAAGGTTATTTCTTTCTTGTGGATGGTCTTTTAAGGATGGCAAGATGCTTCTTTTGCATTGCCTTGTGGAGATGTGACAATGGATAAGAATAATGGGCAATGGGTGGGAGTTAGTTGTTTTTGTTAGACAACCCTTTTAATATTGAATGCTACCATCTAATAACAAGTGTTGAATGGAAACTTAGTCCCTTCCAGGAAAGTTTGAAAAAGCTATCAGGAAAGTTTAAAAATGGCACACAACCTTGCTTTGTGTACGGTGTGTTTCCTTGACCAGGTAAACTATTATTGATCAAATGTTGTAACCTTATTTTGACAATGCATTTACCGGGATCGGGTAAAACTAGGAAATATGCAATTACCGCAACTAAGGAAAACTGATAAGATAAGATAACGGAAAAGCTCATGAACCCATGTTTAAACTTTAGCATTAAATCTAACCTCCTATATCACTTGTTTTTCCTTGCCTAATGAACCTACATAAGATTGTGAATCAACTGTACTAATCTCTGTGAAAATCAATATTGAGGCCCATTAGCGAGCACTTCTTCATCGATCCAACAATCATAGAAGCTATTTCAAAACCAACAAAACCAAAGTTGTTGAGAAACTAATGAATTTGTTAGATACGACTTTTTTTTATTATCTTATTTGATATTATTCATCTCATTTTGAAATGCAATGATGAACATGGACCAAGAACAATTGCACATGATTGGGCACACTCTTTCCTTGATGATAAATAATTATATCACAAGAAACTGAAAGACTCCAAGCGAAAGGTCAAGTTACCAGAAATATGGAGATACCGTCGCATGACGATATATTTACTCCGACTATTAAAAAGACAAAGGCTAATAAATCCAAAGTTTATTATTGTTTCTAATAAATCCAAAGTCTATTATTGTTGGGTTTCTAATCTACCCAAAGTCTATTATTGTTTATTTTGGGATAAGCAAGCCTTACAAACAAATTTTATAAAGTATTACGAAGCTTATTAGACGTGTTTTCCTCTGCCATGAAAAGTATTATTTATTCTTCCCGTCTGTTAGTTGTGAAGCTTGATTATCTTCCTAATTCATTGTAAGGTAACTAGAGAGGTAGTGGGGAGGCCCAGAGGGCTCATAGTGATAATAGTGGAGGCCATTCAATGTAAGGTGGACTAGGTCCACTATATTATTAAATAAGGTCCACTATGGTAGTTAGATATAATAAATGGGTAGCTAGATATAATAAATGTAAGAGGGCTTCTTAGAAGGTTCTACTTCTAGAAGATTTCTCCTCTAGAATGTTATTAGGTGATGGTAGCACTATATAAAGGGGTTCAAGCAATGTAAGGGGACATGAAGGGAATTATTGTATTTGGAGTGGTAGCTCAATAGGAGGATGCCTCCTCGAAGAGGCAAGTGAACAGGAGAGGATCCCTTCCATAATAGGATCCATTGTATGGTGTTGCCCCACCTCAAGGGTTTCTATAATAAAGTTGTGGTTTTCTATATTGTTCTCTGAATCTTTGTGGTATTTCTATATGCAAGTATTTGGTTCTTAACAAGTGGTATCAGAGCACTTTCCTTGGCAGACATTGTGGGAAAATATTTTTTATTTTTGTAGATTTTTTTTTCGGAGATGGAAAAAGAGGGTCGCGACATTCCAGAAATTTTCGGTATATTTTTGTGAAAAAATTGCAGAAACATGTTGTATATCTGATTTCCTCTCATAAAAACACCCAAGTTAAAAAAAAATCGTCCAAAACGGAGTCTGAGAAGTCAAGATATTAAAGTTTTAAAATCTGCAAATTTTCAGGGTTTTTTCCGCGGACTGCGGCGCAATTTTTTTTTTTGTAGCAGCTGGAGGCCGAATTTTCCCCAAAAAATTACATATCTGAATTCTTCTCACAATTGCACCCAATTTCAAAAAATAATTCAGTCGAAACGGAGTCCGAGAAGTGAATTTATGAGCATTTTAAATTCAACAGTTTTTCAGGGTTTTTCCGGAAAACGCCGCGTTTTTCTGTAGTAATTTATTGTTCTATTTTTTGGGTTTTTTCGTGACGGCAGCAGGACTACAGAGTTCATAAATTTTCATAGGGTGCTCAGATGACTATTTCTTCTCAAACCCTCAAAGAAATTCTACATATCACTGAAGCATTCAAAGCCCAATTGTTTGACACATTGAATGACAGATTGGATGCCTTTGTAGATGGCCTCACAGACGGCCTCAATGACAGTTTTTGTAGTATTCAAGATCATTGGATAACATGCAAGAGAGATTTCTTATGGAAGACCTCAAGGATGAATATAATCAAAAAATATATACTTGGTATGATTTTGAGGTCGATTGCGATGATTGGTATATGAATAGTTGTCATTTCTGGGATGACAACCACTTCCATATTTTATTTGATGACTCTACTCCACCTTCTATAAAGAGAATCAATGTGAAAAATCGGGAGCCAATGATTATTACCAGTTTCCATCCTGCATATTCTCTAGTGGTATTATTCCTTCTAGATTATGCTACAACCATTTTCCACTATGTGGATGGATCTTCTTATTTGGATCCACATGACAGGTTTCAGTCTCTGGAGCATCATTTTGAGTTAGTTATTGGATTCCAAAATATTCCATGGATATTTCACATGAGCACTTGGACATGGGACCTGGGCTTACAATGGCGGTTGGACTACTTCAACATGGTGGTTTTCCTTTCTACATGGGACCTTGGTTCTCCAGTATTCTTCATCATTATGGTCCACAATTATCCATGGGACCCAGGTATATGGTTGTACATCAAGTGTTGAGGACAACCCTTTCATAAGGGGGATGGAATGTAAGGTAGCTAGAGAGGTAGTGGGGAGGCTCAGAGGGCCCATAGTGATAATAGTGGAGGTCATTCAATGTAAGGTGGACTAGGTCCACTATATTATTAAATAAGGCCCACTATGATAATTAGATATAATAAATGGGTAGTTAGATATAATAAATGTAAGAGGACTTCTTAGAAGGTTCTACTTCTAGAAGATTCCTCCTCTATAATGTTCTTAGGTGATGGTAGCACTATATAAAGGGGTTCAAGCAATGTAAGGGGACATGAAGAGAATTATTGTATTTGAAGAATAGGCTCAATAGGATGATGCCCCCTCGAAGAGGCAAGTGAACATAAGAGGATCCCTTCCATAATATGATCCATTGTATGGTGTTGTCCTACCTCAAGGGTTTCTATAATAAAGTTATGGTTTTCTATATTGTTCTCTGAATCTTTGTGGTATTTTTGTATGCAAGTATTTGGTTCTTAACACTAGTTTTCTCCAGACTTTGAGAGGCTCTCTTGTTTCTCATGTTTCATAGGCCTTGTAATTATCTCTTCTTTTAACTGTTGATTATGAATATAATATTATTATTTGTGGCATGCATTATTTTCCTCATATAGGTACTTATATTTTAGATACCTATGGTAGGATTCAATTACATTGTTTGTGTCTTGATTGGAATATGGAAATTTCCTATAATCTTTCACCCACATATTTGGAAATTTTTTTATTTCCAACTAAAAGGGAATGGCTAAAAACATGCAATTATCAAACAATAGTCATGATCCAATGTTATAGGAAACTTACATATTTTATCATTGGATAGCCAAGTGGTGTCAAAATATTTCAAAAACTTTTTCTCTTCACCGAATTCATGAAATATTCGTGCAACTACTTTTTGTACAGACTATTGGAAATATCTTGGAATTAGTTAGTTGGGAAGTCAATCTACATCTAGAAATATTTGGTCAGGCAATCGACCATATATCTACATCATTCGGTTGAGTAGTCGAAAATCCTTTGGATCAGATAGTCGAGCAACAGTCAAATATAGTTGGTCGATGGATCAACCAATCGAGAAATCGAATACAAGTTGGATGCATGGATGGTCGGGTCAAGCATCCTTGTAAATCCAAATAGGAAACACAAGTTTGACGGAGTCAACTCTAAATATCGACGATTATATATGAACAAGATCCTACCAATTTCATGGAAGTTGGTTAAATATTGAAATTATAAATAACATACCCTATGGGTCATTATCAAGTAGATCAAGCGATCAAGTGATATCATTGTTATGTACAAGATGTCCATTATGCATTGTGAAGTTCTGATCATAGTGTGTTGTGCTTAAGTGTTGTAACGGTGTAGTAGACACCACATTTTTTGTCTTCGAAATATTTTTCCCCTTTAGTTATCTGCATTATTATTTCTCTATTTTGTATTAGGTTACACACAATCCCAAACATGGTATCATAACCAATGGTTTGGAACCTCACTTGTTATTCACAAACCTTTCTAAGTCAGATCTATTGTGTGATTGACTCTGGGGCATTGGTTTGCAAATTGAAACTTGTTGAAAACAAATATGTTCTATATAAGATATCGAAAATGGTTTCGAATATTGAACTTGTAATTCTGGATAGATCAAATTATGCAGTATTGGCACCAGACATAGAAACCCTATTGAAGAGCAATGGACTATGGTAGTATACAAAGATTTCAATTCCATATCCAATAGACAATCAAGAAACATTCGTTGTTGATGGAAAGAAGGATGAGACTATGGGGGTCATCACGACCTATATCTCATGAAATATTCATTTTCACATCAGTGGAATTGATTTCCCTCATCAAGTTTGGGAGAAGTTGAATTCGTTGTTCGACAAAGTTGATGAAAGCCACATCATGCAGTTGGAGAAAGAGTTGATCTCTCTCTATCCTCATTCTTTTGACATAATAGAGGAATATTTGGCATGTCTGAAGGAATTCCAGTTGAAATTGGGTGAATGTGGAAAGAATTACTAGAATAAATACGAAAAACTCATCGATCTAGTCCTGATGAATTTGAGAACACCATTCGACGTGTTTGTTTCCACTTTTTGCACTAACTAGCAAACATGCAAGAAATATGGTCAGGATTACAACTTTGAATATTTTTGTGGTTTTCTAATCACTGGTCAACATAGACTACTTGAAGAAGAAAATCTTGGTGGAAAACATCAATCCCACTTTCTCAAGGGAAAGGGAAAGTCAAATCACAGGGAAAGAGGGCAGTTTGATACCCCTACATAGAGACCTGGATGCCTTGACCATAAACCAAAAAGGAAAACATATGCACCTTGTCAAGGTCGAAAGAAGAAGACATGTCAGTACCATAGAAATACGATACATGTGGAGCATGTCTGCTATAAGAAGAGATACAATTTAGAGGAGAAGGTTAAATGCCTTGAAGGATATGTATCTATTGTTTGTCGACCCGTTGATAATTTCACCTTTCAAGTCAAAAATTCTCAAGCCTTGTTGTCTAATTCTACGCAGAATAAATAGATATTTGACTATGAGTTCACTCATCATATGGATAAGGATGCTTTCTTTTTCACATCCTTAGATGAAGCCGAGGAGAGGAAGATTTGTTTTTCCGATGATTTTTCTCTCAATATTTCTGGTCAGGGTGATGTTTCTAGTTGACATGGGAGAATTTTCAACTTTTATCATGTGCCAAATCTCAGTGTAAATTTGTTTTCTATTGCTTATCTAACACATACATGTAATATTGTGGAGTTTTGGTCAGATAGGTTCTTTGTTCGATATTTGAATAAAGGTCAGTTGATTGTCATTGGAGGGTTTCTCGACCTGAAGGACAGTCTTTATAAATTCTATGATATGACTTGACATGACACCCAACCGACAACTATTGTTGCTCACACTGATGAGTGAATTCAAACTTGGCATGAACAAATCAAATACCTAAATTTAGGAAGTCGGTAGTCAATGGATACTTAGAAAATGGTTGTTGGTCTACCTAAAGTGCCCCCCCTCCCCCCAAAGGATTTTGTAAAGGTTGTGTGCTTGGAAAGCATCATTAGTCTCCATTTGACTTTGGAAAATCATGACGAGCACAGAACCTCCTGGAGATGGTTCAAAGTGATGTATGTTGCATCAATTTACCTTTCCTGGTAGGTGCAAGCTATATCTTGAATTTCATTGATGATCTATTTGATTTCACTAGGGTTTATTTTCTGAAGAATAAGAATCTTGTCTTTGAAAAGTTCAAAGAATTCAAAGCCTGCACTGAAAATCAATGTGGTTGAACCATCAAGTGATTGAGATAAGACAATGGTGGTGAGTATGTAAATTTACCATTTGAATAATATCTAGTTCAATTTGGTATTGATTGGAAACAGTCGGTTCCTCGCACACCTAAATAGAATTGTGTCGCAGAACGCAAGAATCAAACATTAGTCGAAATGGCTAGATTTCTTTTGTAGGAAAGATATTTCCTCTCGCTTCTGGGATGAAGTGGTATATTGTGCAAACTTTCTTCTCAATAACATCTTGACTCAAGCTATTCCTTTGGTGAATCTAGACGAATGATGGTGTGGAAAGAATCCTTCAGTTGGCCACCTCCATGTGTTTGGATGTGTTTCCTAGGATCATATTTCCGATGATTACAAAAAGAAGTTGGATGCAAAGAGGCATGCTCACATCATGATGGGATACTCTGAAGAGTCTAAGGCCTATTGACTATTTGATCATGTCAAACAAAAAATAATTATTAGATGAAATGTATGGTTTGGTGAGAAGTCTTCTGGAATCAAGTTGTTGAATGTCTCCCATGGATTGCTACAGGATGATCACTTTGATGTTAACTCTGACTCTGGTTCTCCTATTCCATTTTTCAGTCCTTTGACTGGACAGTTAAATTATGTTCCTATTTCAACTAGATCGTCAACCTCCGAGTTGATTAGTCCATTGATATTTGTTTTGACCAATCCACCATCTATTATCAAATGAAAATTTTCCAACTTCTGATCGACCTTCTACAATGAACAACATTTCACCTATTTCTTGTCTACCCAAATGGGCTACCAAGACTATTGAAGATGTTAGACCTGATGTCGGTGATATTTCCTCCGGATGACAAACTAGAAGTCAAATGAAGCATACTAGCATTGCATTGATGAATCATGTACTTGAAACTATGATCCCGCTACCTATTCAAATGCTCAACGATGACCTAAATGAGAATAGACTGTCCATAAATAAATTGATTCTTTGTTGAAAAATCACACTTGGGAATTAGTTCCCCGACCAAAAGGAAATAATGTTGTAAAGTGTTGATGGGTCTATAGGGCCAAATTTACATTTGAAGGTGTTGTTGAGCGACATCTAGCTTGTTCTTGAAGGGATTTTCTCAACAGGAAGGCATCGAATACACTGATACCTTTTCCCCCGTTGCAAAGATGAACTATGTTCAACTAATTTTTTCCCTTGCTTCTCACTTTGGATGGAAAATCCATCAGATGGATGTGAAGAGTGTCTTTCTTCATGGAGAGCTATCTGAAGATTTTTTCATGGAATATCTGAACTGGATTTTAAGAGAAGAAAGAAATGACTATAGATTATTAACAGGTGTTTAACACAAAATAATAGAGATACAGTAAAATCGGTTTTCTACTCAATAAGGAAATAAGTTGAAACTGTAAAATGCAGCGGAAACAAGCTTGTTGGAATGGTGGCGGCTTATCTCTGAGAAGAGATGTGACAATTGTGCTCACTCACAAGAAGATAATTACAATGAGGCTCTGAAGGCCTTTTTACAATAAATAGGAATGCCAAAAACCCTAGACATCCAAAAATCTAACCCTAGGAGATGAAGCGCCAAAAGTCATGTGGGCCCCGTCTGGGTAAGTTAGTACATCAACTTCCCAGGGTCGTAACTTTTGCATACGATCTCCATTTTAGGCGTATGATAGCCCGTTAGAAAGGTATCGTCAAGGAGATTTATTTTGGGGGATTATTCAGGCCTTTATATATCATTGCAAAGATCGATCCCGAAAAACCTTCATTTAGGCCCTCAAAATGGCCCCGAAAGTTAAAACTGCTAAAAATAGTAAATTGCCAAAATTGCCAGAAAATCGTTTTGAGCCAGTTGGAAAAGGTGGGTGGACATCGATATCCACCTGGATCAATCATCCCTCCTTAGGAAGAAATGGTCTCCATTTTTTTGATTTCCCCCATCAGATGAGGAAATTTCTACTGAATTTGGCCCCAGGTGAGCCACTTGCCTTGGTGCAGGAGATGTCCTGCTTTGATGACTCGATAAAGATGGATCCTTTGCTATCGAGTGTCCTTGATATGTGTGTCCACAATATGATCGTTGGATGCCTGTTGTATGCAGTTGGGTTTGAGCTCTGTTGGTGTCATTTGTTCTCCTACATCTGAGGTGTCCAATAATGGTGGGAAATAAGGGCGAAGGAGATCCACGTTGAACATTGGGTGCAGGCCAAGGAAAGGAGGAATGTTGAGCTCAAAATAATTATCCTCCATGGCCTTGGTGATGGTGTATGAACCATAATGGAGTGTTCGAAGTTTTTGATGGGGTCTTGTAAGGCGTTCTTTTTGCAAGTGCAACCAAACTTTGTCGACCACCTGAAACTTATGTGGCACCCGATGTTGATCATGGCACTACTTGTACTTGTCATTGGAATTTTGTAGGATATCCTGAACCTGTTGGTGGATGTGTTGGATCCGCTCAATGAACCAGGTGGATTTTTTTATCTTTAGTTGGAGCAGGAGATGAGTCGATCGAGGAGACTGCAAGGGGAAGTGCAACATCTATGGGACCCAATGGTTGGAATCCCAACACCACTTTAAAGGGGTTGTGGCCGGTTGAGCTATGAAGGGCTTGGTTGTAGCTATGTTGGACATAGGGAAGGCTCTCATCCCATGTGTGAGGGTGCTTTGAATTATACATGCGAAGGATATGCACAATCATTCAATTTACGACCTTAGTTTGACCATCTGTTTGGGGGTGGAAGGTCGTGGATTTGGTGAGCTTGGTGTCCAAAAGTGACCAGAGGCTCGACCAGAATGTGTTGAGAAATCGACTATCTCGATCTGAGACAATGGTTTTTGGGATTCCAAAATATACCCAGACTCGTTCAAAGAAGATCTTGGCAGTGGCCTCTACTGTGATGTTCTTCTTGAAGGCAACCCAAATCGCCATCTTAGAAAAGCGATCAACAACCACAAAAACACAATCATTTCCCCGCTTGGTGGATGGGAGGCCTGACATGTAGTCCATTGAGATGGATTCCCATGGCCTGTCAGGAGTAGTAATAGGGGTGTACAGACCCTGTTTCTTAGTGGTCGGTTTGGCAATAGCACAGGCAGTGCAGGACCTAATATACTTGTTGACCTCCTATCGAAGTTTCGGCCAGTAAAAATGTTTTTGTAGCATCACCACTATCTTTTCGATGATGAAGTGACTTTCCACCCAATTGTAGTGGGCTTCCTAGGTCATCTTCACTCGTTCTCTTGATGGAACACATATATGGCCTAGACGACACAACAACCCATCCTAAAGATGGAAATTATCGACAACTGCATTTTCACCCAACATTTGGTAGGTGGTGGCGATGTCTGGGTCTGTGTCATAGAGTTGGGGCCATCCAGAGTTCTCATGGTCGTAGGAGTCTAGCACCGTGGTGAGTGTTGTGACTGGAGGTCTGCTAAGGCAATCAGCAACGCGTTTGGTGCTTCATGTTTTATACTTGATGTTGGGGTGGAATTGCTGCAAGTATGTGGACCACTTTTGATGGCAATCATTCTGCAATTTTCCTTGAGTCTGCATAAACTGCAGTGGCTTATGATTAGTGTGAATGATTGTCTCCTTCCCAAGAATGTAATGTCTCCACTGGCGGCAGGCTTTCACAATGGAGTAATTTATTTTTTTCATAAGTAGGGTACTTATGGAGAACATCTGATGGTGTCTCACTATGATAGGCCACGGGGTGGTCATGTTGAGTGAGAACGGTGCCCACCGCATAGTCTGAAGCATCTGTCTCGATCTCAAAGGGTTGCTATTGGTCTGGTAGTGAAAGGACTGGGGCTGAGCACAAGCGCTACTTCAAATCGTTGAACTCTTGTTGTTGGGACAGGTCCCACACAAATTTTTCCTTACCACCACCCCTGGTTATTTGGATGAGGGTCCATGCAATATGGGAGAATCCCAACACGAACTTGCGGTAGAAATTGGCAAGGCCCAAGAAGCTTCGAAGCTCAGTGAGTGTGGTTGGGGCTAGCCAGTCACGGATGACTTGGATCTTGGATGGATCCACATTCATTCCATGCTGATCAATTATGTAGCCCAGGTAATGGACCCTGTCCATGCCGAAGGAGCATTTTTCCAAGTTGGCATATAGCTTGTGTTGTCGCAGGGTGTGCAAAATCTGCTACAAGTGTTCGGACCAAGTCTTGCTATATATGATAATGTCATCCAGATACACCACTATAAAAGTATTGGTGAATGGTTGCAGGATATCGTCCATCATCCTCATGAAACTGGTTGGAGAATTTGTCAAACCAAAGGGCACAACCCACCATTCAAAAAGGCCTTCCTTTGACTTGAAGGCGGTTTTCCATACATCTGTCTGTTCTATCGGGACCTGGTGGTAGCCAGAATTTAGATCAATCTTACTGAAGTATTTGGCCCCCGTGATTTTATCAAGGAGGTCGTCGATTCAAGGAATCGTGTACCAGTTTCTGACTGTGATTTTATTTAGAGCTCGATAATCAATGCAAAGTCGCCAGGTTCCATCTTTCTTATGTACCAGCACGATTGGGCTTCTGCAAGGTGATGAGAAGGGACAGATGTGCCCCTTGTGGAGAAGTTCTTGGATATGTTTCTTGATCTCCTCATTCTCTAATAAAGAGTGACGATAGACTTTCCCATTGGGCAGTGGTGCGTCGAGGGTGAGATCAATGGGGTGCTTGACCTGGCAGTGCAGAGGTACCCCTGTAGGTGAGGAGAAGATATCTGAGTACTATTCCACGACCTTATCTACTTGCTTCTGCTGTGTGGAGAGGTTGGCCGCAGAGACCCTGGATGCGGCTGTGATCTTTCGCTTACTCTGAGAGCAAATCACGAAGAAGACAATCTTCCCCATCTAAGAGATTACCTTCCTGCATTTCTTAGCAGAGATCAAGGAAATAACACTAGGTGGGATTGCCTCGGGTATCTTGTACAATTTCCTGTTCAAAGTAATAATAACACTACAAGACCTAGAATTATATAGAACATGGCATTTCCATAAATAAGGTTGGCCCAAAAGAACATCACAAAATTCAATAGGAGCAACATCACACAATACCTTGTCTTTGAAGGGCTTGATGTTGTACGACAGTCGACACTGTTATTTGACATGGAGATCGCTTCCTTGGCGGATCCATCCAATGGTGTAGGGTTGTGGGTGCGGCGTTGTTGGCAGGGCCAACCGCTTGATAAACCCTGCTGAGATGAGGTTCTTTTGGCTACGACTATCAACGGTGAAGTGCAACATAATTCATTTTACCCACATATGTGAATGGAAGAGGCGTTCTCCTTCTTCTAGCTCATCTGGTTCACCAGGCTGGAGCTTGGTGGTAACAACGATGGCACTGGGTTTCACATCAATGATCTGTCTTCCCCTTTCTGGTTTTGGCTCAGAGTCTGAACCCACATCTGATTCAGAGGCTTTCACTTCAGCCACCAACGACTTCTTTGAGCGACAGTTAACAGTGTTATGCCAAGGGCTCTTATGGAAGTCACATCACTTCCCGGTATCTTTCTTTGTCTTTCCGGTGTCCTTCTTTGTTTGCGTCTTGGACTGGTTGTCCTAATACTATCCATATTTTCTCTTTCCTTTTTTCTATGGGTTGGGGCCACCCTTTCCTGGCTTTTGTTGTGAGGGGTTCTCATGCCGAAATTGTCACGACTTTTGTTTGAGATTTTGCTCGATTTTGACGGTATATCGGTAGGTCGCACCTAAGGATGAGATGTCCAGAAATTCCATTTTGGTCTGGATGTATCAATTCAAAGCATCGTGATACTTGAGCACCAGATGTCACTCAGAATCTTTGATACCTAGCTTGGTGTGCAAGGTATGAAATATATTTGTGAAATCTGGCACTGGTTTGTCTCTTTCTTGCTGCAGTGTGGTCCATTTGGTATACAAGTCATCATAACTTCCGACAGGGTAGTATTGTTCCTTAATAACATCCTTGAAGGATTCCTAGGTGGCCGTGATTGTAAATAATGAGGGTTCCTCTGTTTCCTTTTGCTCACATAAAGTTTCCTACCAATCGTTGACATGGGGAACGACTTTGAGGAGCGCAAAAGTAATATTTTCTCTATTCGAAAAGTTATGGATAGAAAAATACCCTTCAGTAGATTCAACCACTTGTCTACAATGTCTGCATCTATATGACCTTCAAATATAGGAATATCAAAGTTTATTTGTACCTTCAAGGGGGCGATGCCTCCACTTGAAGAAGATGCGTCGCCTGTTGGTAGCCGCCGAAGGATTTGCACAAAACTATCCATCATCTTGTTCCTTTGTTGCGTGAGGGATTCCTCAATCAATAGTTTGAAAGGATCTCATGTCCCATCATCTTTCTTTTCTCCTGCCATGAGAAGTCGCTTGGGCGTACGAGAGCTTTTGTCCTCAAGAGAAACAAGCTCGAGAGCCAACTCTTTGTATTCCAACCTCATTGGGGACATGCATTAATGATCCGTCAGATCTTTTAATGACTTATGGTTGAGTTTTAATTTTGCATGCGTTAATTAACCATTTGAGAAAACTTAGTGAAGAATGAGGAAAGAAGAGGAAGTATGACATACATATACATATATGGAGATCTGAAATGAAATAATGGACAACAAACCATAACACGCAGATTGATAACGGAGTTCGACACAACTTTGCCTACATCTCCGGGACTTTTCTCTGTGGGGGAGGCTTCTTTATTTCTTTTCAAATGCTCAAAATTACATCGTTGCAATGCCAAATGTCTACAAGACTGATCTGATCATGTTCTTCCAGATCTCTAGAACCATGCAAAGAAAACGGCACGCAAAACGGACGTTCGGAACTCCTAGAAATGGTCCGACAACGTCTCCTCCTCAAAATATTCTCTGCATCAAAATGACTTTAGCTTGGTTTACCTCCAGTATAACTCTTCTCTGACTGCTCCTATGGCTTCAGAGCGTCCAAAAACCCCTATTTGGGCTCTTTCGGCACCTCAATCGGTCAAAAAACGAAGAAGTTATGCCTCCTGGAAGTTTTCTCCTTCAAGCTTGCTGTCACAGGTTCTACAAAACACACCCTCTCCCTTTGAACCTGGCACCGGGTGCAACCGCGCCAATGGTGCAAACCGTAGAACGGTTAAGGCACCTCCAGCCCCTAACCGCCTAGGCACCTGGGCATATGGTGGCATAATATGACCACGCGCTATATTAAAAAGGTGGTTAGAACCGTTGCAACCGTTTAAACTTCTATGCTCCCGGTTAGTCACATGGGTCATACCATAAAACCGTGACATAAACCCACGCCTTTGTATAACCATCATATGGTAAACCCCGGGTCATATGGGATTATGCATATATCCACGGCTTATCCGTATACAATCCATATTACAAACGCGCGCACACTCTATATATATAACGTTGGTCACATGTAATACGACGCGCGACCAAGGGCTGGGGCTAAGCCCCGGCCCAAACTTGAACCATATACAATGTTAAATACAAAACTTGCCACTTACATAACAAGAACTAATGCGTGGTATAGCGGTCGGGCCGACTTTGTTAAGGTGTTGCGCGGTGGGGAGGTCCGGGGGTCGAACCCCACGGCCTCCATAAAATTTTAATAAACAAACCAAACACCAACAACCAATAAAGGGGTGCCATGTGGCAGCCCGTGATTGGGCCACGGGGCACCCAATCACTTGCCAATTAAATGCCACGTGTCAGCAAATGATTCGTCAACTACCAGCCAATCAAACTGCCACATAAATTTTTCCACGTCATCGTACGGATTCTTCCACGTCACCTGTACGGCCTCTGCCACGTCAGCCTGTACGGACTGCCCAGTCAACGTTTTTTTTGCCTGTTTGACTTTTCGGACAAAATGCGATATCTTCTCCATACGGAGCCTGTTTGACAAAGTAAATATACCACCGGAATCAGGAAGACGAGACAGACACAATGGAACTAGTTTCGTCGCAATCCGAGCACTTTCATTTTTGAGCATTTTTCAAGCCCTGTCAGGCTTCTGGATCCGATTTCGGATCACACCTCCCCACAATAAGACCTTTTGGTCCCCAAAAGGTTATTGACCAGTCAACAAGCTCGAGATAGGCCACCCGGCTTGCTCTCTGTCTCTAAACTTTTTCCTGTGCACCTGTCTCATCAAGATCAACTGTAACACAATCATGACAACTGACAGTATATTGTTATCCATTTGAACCCTATTACATCTTACTAAAGCCACTATCATCCATGTAGAAAACATTGCTAATGACAGTATCAAAAAGACGACTGCAAATGAGCTGATATACTTGAAATATCTGCACGACATGAGCTTATCTTAAAGCAACTTATGATTGATTTTCCATTCAACAACCATGTCTTGTTCTTGCTTAAGATCAATTACTTCATTTGAAACAATTATTGGTTTGTTGCATACTTGCACTGCATTCGTTAATTGTTCCATTGTTTGAAGTGTTTTATTTGCTTTAACACGATGAGCATGAACCACATAATCATGACCTGCTTTAGTGAATTGATATTGATTCTTTGTCCTGTTGAAGATTGCCTTACGATCATATAAGTATGGACTACCTAAGATCATTCCACATTCTCTTAACGACACAACATCACAAGTTACTTCGTCCACATACTTAGATGAAATTGCAAATTTGATTGTGAACTGTTTTGTTATGTGCATCTGATGATGATTGCTTACCCATTTAAGTGTGTAAGGCTTATGATGAGTTTGTGTTTTTAATCCCAATTTTTTAACCAATTCTTCAGAGATTAGATTAGATTGAGATCCACTGTCGATTAATGTGTCTATCTTAGTGTGTCGCATGATTACCCTTATATGAAACAACTTGTTTCTACAACCAATATCTTCACCATTTTTACCTGTCATACCAACCAATGAGATCTTTGACTCATCACCTGAATCTGATCCCAAGTCTGTGGGATTTGCTGTCGTTGCCACTGTTTGCGTTCCCTTCTTTTCTTTGAACCACTTTGGCCTCTTCTCGGGATGCAACCGCCAACATTTCTCCTCATCATGTCCCTCTTTCTTGCAATGCTTGCAAGAGGGCCCACTTGATTTGTGTGGCCTCATCCTTGATCTGTTGCACACTGCAGTATACCTCCATCTGCCTGATCCAATTATCAATTTTTTCTGCATTTACTTCACCATCATATATGGGCAACTCAAATTTTACATCAAGTTTTAACAATGGCATTTC
>ML800655.1:81679-115444 GCA_009831015.1 Picea engelmannii
GAAGAAGGAGGTGTTGATGGAGGTGAAGGAGGAATCTGAGGATGGTCCTCTTCCTCTTCACTTTTGCCTTTTGAAGAATTACCCAAAACTGGTCGCTTCTGTTCCAAGTAATCTTCGTACAAAACTTGCACCATCTCCGACATAGCAAGGAATGTTTTCCGGAACTCTTTCTCATCTTGAGAAATCCCTTCTTCCGATGCCATCTTCTCGCTATGAGAAGCTATTTTTCTCAATCCAATTAATAGATTCTCTGCAACAAGCTCTCCTTCACCATGCTGTAGCTTTTCCCTGGTTAACATGCAACTCAAATCCAAACGTCAACTAGCTCTGATACCACTTGATCCGTCGGATCTTTTAATGACTTATGGTTGAGTTTTAATTTTGCATGCGTTAATTAACCATTTGAGAAAACTTAGTGAAGAATGAGGAGAGAAGAGGAATTATGAAATCCATATACATATATGCAGATCTGAAATGAAATAATGGACAACAAACCATAACACTCAGATTGATAACGGAGTTCGGCACAACTTTGCCTACGTCTCCGGGCCTTTTCTCTGTGGGGGAGGCTTCTTTATTTTTGTTCAAATGCTAAAAAGTACATCGTTGCAATGCCAAATGGCTACAATACTGATCTGGTCATGTTCTTCCAGATCTCTAGAACCATGCAAAGAAAACGACACGCAAAACGGACGACCGGAGCTCCCAGAAATGGTCCGACAACGTCTCCTCCTCAAAAGATTCTCTGCATCAAAATGACTTTAGCTTGGTTTCCCTCCAGTATAACTCTTCTTTGACTGCTCCTATGGCTTCAAAGCGTCCAAAAACCCCTATTTGGGCTCTTTTGGCACCTCAATCGGTCGAAAAACGAAGAAGTTATGCCTCCTAGAAGTTTTCCCCTTCAAGCTTGCTGTCACAGATTCTACAAAACGCACCCTCTCCCTTTGAACCTGGCTCACACGCAATATGTAGCGTAAAAACCTGGCACTGGGCGCAATCGCGCCAACGGTGCAAACCGTAGAACGATTAAGGCACCTCCAGCCCCTAACCGCCTAGGCACCTGGGCATATGGTGGCATAATATGACCACGCGCTATATTAAAAAGGTGGTTAGAACCATTGCAACCGTTTAAACTTCTACGCTCCCGGTTAGTCACATGGGTCATACCATGAAACCGTGACATAAACCTGCGCCTTTGTATAACCGTCATATGGTAAACCCCAGGTCATATGGGATTATGCATATATCCATGGCTTATCCGTATACAATCCATATTACAAATGCGCGCAGACTTTATATATATAATGTTGGTCATATGTAATACGGCGCGCGACCAAGCGTTGGGGCTAAGCCACGGCCCGGTCGCGGCCCAAACTTGAACCATATACAATGTTAAATACAAAACTTGCCACTTACATAACATGAACTAATGCGTGGTATAGCGGTCGGGCAGACTTTGTTAAGGTGTTGCACGGTGGGGAGGTCCGGGGATCGAACCCCATGGCCTCCATAAAATTTTAATAAACAAACCAAACACCAACAACCAATAAAGGGGTGCCACGTGGCAGCGCGTGATTGGGCCACGGGGCACCCAATCACTTGCCAATTAAACACCATGTGTCAGCAAATGATTCGTCAACTACCAGCCAATCAAACTGCCACATAACTTTTTCCACATCATCGTACGGATTCTGCCACGTCACCTGTACGACCTCTACCACGTCAGCCTGTACAGACTGCCCAGTCAACATTTTTTTGCCTGTTTGACTTTTCGGACAGAATGCGATATCTTCTCCATACGGAGCCCGTGTGACAAAGTAAATATACCACCGGAATCAGGAAGACGAGACTGACGCAATGGCACTAGTTTCGTCACAATCCGAGCACTTTCATTTTTGAGCATTTTTCAAGCCCTGTCAGGCTTCTGGATCCGATTTCGGATCAATTAAGACGACAAGGAGCAGACCGCTCTGATACCATTGATCCAGATTTTATGAGGAGAACGAAATGACTACAGATTATTAATAGGTTCTTAACAAAAAATAACAAAGATATAGTAAAACTTGTTTTCTATTCAATAAGGAAATAAGTTGAAACTGTAAAATGCAGCCGAAACAAGCTTACTGGAATGGTGGTGGCTTATCTCTGAGAAGAGATGTGACGGTTGCGCTCACTCGCAAGAAGATAATTAAAATGAGGCTCTGAAGGCATTTTTACAATAAATAGGAATGCAAAAAAATCTAGATATCCAAAAACCTAACCCTAGGAGATGAAGCACCAAAAGTCATGTGGGCCCCGTATGGGTAAGTTAGTACATCAAATTTCCGGGGTCGTAACTTTTGCATACGATCTTCGTTTTAAGCATATGATAGACCATTGGAAAGGTATCATCGAGGAGACTCATTTTTTAGGCTCATTCATACCTTTTTTCATAATTTAGAAGCTCGATCCAGAAAAACCTTCATTTAGGCCCTCAAAATGGCCCCGGAAGTTAAAACTGCTAAAAATAGTAAATTGCCAAAATTGCTAGAAAACTATTTTGAGCCAGTTGGAAAAGGTGGGTGGCCATCGATATCCACCTGGATCAATCCTCCCTCCTTAGTAAGCAATGGTATCCATTGCGTTGATTTCCCTCATTAGATGAGGAAATTTCTGCTGAATTTGGCCCCGGGTGAGCCACTTGCCTTGGTGTAGGAGTTGCCCTGCTTTGATGACTCGATAAAGCTGGATCCTTTTTTATCAAGTGCCCTTGATCTGTGTGTCCACAATTTGATCACTGGATTCCTGTTGTATGTAGTCGGGGTTGAGCTCTGTTGGTATCAGTTGTTCTACTACATCTGAGGTGTCCAATAATGGTGGGAAACAAGGGCGAAGGAGATCCATGTTGAACACTGGGTGCAGGCCAAGGAAAGGAGGAATGTTGAAATCAAAAGAATTATCGTCCATGGGCTTGGTGATGGTGTACGACCCATAACAGAGTGGGAGAAGCTTCCAATAGGGTCTTGTAAGGCGTTCTTTCTGCAAGTGCAACCAAAGTTTTTCGCCGACCTGAAACTTATGTGGCACCCGATGTTGATCATGGCGCTGCTTATACTTGTCATTGGACTTCTGTAGGATATCCTGAACCTGTGCACAGATGTGCTGGATCCTCTTAATGAACTGAGTGGCTTTGTCAGCTTCAGTTGTAGCAGAAGATGAGTCGATCGAGGTGATCACAAGGGGAAGTGAAACATCCATGGGACCCAATGGTTGGAATCCCAACCCCACCTGAAAGGGGTTGTGGCCGGTTGAGCTATGCAGGGCTCGGTTGTAGCTATGTTGGAAATAGGGAAGGCTCTCATCCCATGTATGAGGGTGCTTTGAATTATACATGCAAAGGATATGCACAATCATTTGATTTACGAACTCAGTTTGGCCATCTGTCTGGGGGTGGAAGGCCATAGATTTGGTGATCTTGGTGTCCCAGCAGTGACCAGAGGCTCGACCAAAATGTGCTGAGAAATCGACTGTCCCGATATGAGACAATGGATTGTGGGATTCCAAAATGTACCCAGACTTGTTCCAAGAAGATCTTGGCAGTGGCCTCTGTTGTGATGTTCTTCTTGCAAGCAACCCGAATCGCCATCTTAGAAAAGTGATCAACAACCACAAAAATATAGTCATTTCCCCGCTTGGGGGATGAGAGGCCCGACATGTAGTCCATTGAGATGGATTCTCATGGCCTTTCAGGAGTAGGAAGAGGGGTGTATAGGCCCTGTTTCTTAGTGGTCGGTTTGGTAATAGCACAGGCAGTGCAGGACCTGATATACTTGTTGACCTTCTGTCGAAGTGTCGGCCAGTAGAAATGTTTCTGTAGCATCACCAATGTCTTTTCAACGTCGAAGTGTCATGCCACCCGACTGTAGTGGGCTTCCTAGATCAGCTTCACTCGCTTGCTTGATGGAACACAGATATGGCCCAGACGACACAACAACCCATCATGAAGATGGAAATTATCGACAACTGTGTTTGCACCCAACATTTGGTAGGTGGTGGCAAAGTTTGGGTTTGTCTCATAGAGTTGGGTCCATCCAGAGGTATCATGGCCGCAGGAATCTAGCACCCTGGTGAGTGCCAGGACTGGCAATCTGCTGAGGCAATCTGCGACGCGATTGGTGATTCATGTTTTATACTTGATGTTGAGGTGTAATTATTGCAAGTATGTGGACCACTTTTGATGGCACTCATTCTGCAATTTTCCTTGAGTCTGCATGAACTGCAGTGGCTTATGATCAGTGTGGATGATTATCTCCTTCCCAAGAATGTAATGTCTCCACTGGTTGCAGGCTTTCACAATGGAGTACATTTCTTTGTCGTAATTAGGGTACTTACAGACAACATTTGATAGTGTCTCACTATGATAGGCCACGGGGTGGCCGTGCTAAGTGAGAATGGCGCCCACCGCATAGTCTGAAGCATCTGTCTCGATATCAAAGGGATGTTGCAGGTCTGGTAGTGAAAGGATTGGGGCTGAGCACAAGCGCTGCTTCAAATCGTCGAATTCTTGATGTTGGGACCGACCCCATGCAAATTTCTCCTTACCACCACCCCTATTTATTTGGCTGAGGGGCCATGTAATATGGGAGAATCCCAACACGAACTTGCGATAGAATTGGAAAGGCCCAAGAAGCTTCGAAGCTCAGTGAGTGTGGTTGGGGCTGGCAAGTCACGGATGACTTGGATCTTGGATGGATCCACATGCATTCCATGCTGATCAATTATGTAGCCTAGGTAATGGACCCTGTTCATGCCGAAGGAGCATTTTTCCAAGTTGGCATATAGCTTGTGTTGTCGTAGGGTGTGCAGAATCTGCTGCAAGTGTTCGAACCAAGTCTTGCTATATATGAGAATGTCATCCAGATACACCACTACAAAAGTATTGGTGAATGGTCGCAGGATATCTTCCATCATCCTCATGAAAGTGGCTGGAGAATTTGTCAAACCAAAGGGCATGACCCACCATTCAAAAAGGCCTTCCTTTGACTTGAAGGCGGTTTTCCATACATCTGTCTGTTCTATCGGGATCTGGTGGTAGCTAGACTTCAGATCAATCTTACTGAAGTATTTGGCCCCCATGATTTTATCAAGGAGGTCGTCGATTCAAGGAATCGTGTACCGGTTTCTAACTATGATTTTATTCAGAGCTCGATAATCAATGCAAAGTCGCCAGGTTCCATCTTTCTTATGTACCAGCACGATTGGGCTTCTGCAAGGTGATGAGATGGGATAGATGTGCTCCTTGTGGAGCAGTTCTTGGATCCATCACTTGATCTCCTCATTCTCTAATAGAGAGCAACGATAGACTGGCCCATTGGGCAGCGATGGGTCGGGGGTCAGATCAATGGGGTGCTTGACCTGGTAGTGCAGAGGTACCCCTGTAGGTGAGGAGAAGATATTTGAGTATTCTTCCATGACCTTATCTGCTTTCTTCTGCTGTGTGGAGAGGTCGGCCGCAAAGACCCTGGATGTGGCTGTGATCTTTCACTTACTCTAAGAGAGAATCACGAAGAAGACAATCTTCCCCATATGAGAGATTAGCTTCCTGCATTTCTTAGCAGAGATCAAGGAAATAACACTAGGTGGGATTGCCTCGGGTATCTTGTACAATTTCCTATTCAAAGGAATAATAACACTATGAGACCTAGACTCATATACAACATGACGTTTCCATAAATAAGGTTGGCCCAAAAGAACATCACAAAATTCAATAGGAGAAACATCACACAATACCTTGTCTTTGAAGGGCTTGATGTCATATGACAATCGACATTGTTATTTGACGCAGAGATCGCTTCCTTGGCGGAGCCATCCAATGGTGTAGGGTAAGGGTACAACGTTGTTGGCAGGGCCAACCACTTGATGACCTATGCTGAGATGAGGTTATTTTGGCTACGACTATCAATGGTGAAGTGCATAGAATGCATTTTACCCACATCTGTGAATGGAAGAGGCGTTCTCCTTCTTCTGGCTCGTCTGGTTCACTAGGCTGGAGCTTGGTGGTAACAACGGTGGCACTGAGTTCTGTGTCAATGATTTGTCTTCCCCTTTCTTGTTTTGTCTCAGAGTCTAAACCCGCATCTTATTCAGAGGCTTTCACTTCGGCCACCAACGACTGCTTTGAGCGACAGTCAACAGTGTTATGCCAAGGGCTCTTATGGAAGTCACACCACTTCCCCATATCTTTCTTTGTCTTTCCAGTGTCCTTCTTTGTTTACGTCTTGGACTGGTTGTCCTAATACTGTCCATATTTTCTCTTTCCTATGTTCCATGGGTTGGGGCCGCCCTTTCCTGGATTTTGTTGTGGGGGGTTCTCATGCCCAAATTGTCGCGTCTTTTGTTTGAGCTTCTGCTCAATTTTGACGGTATATCGGTAGGTCACACCTAAGGATGAGATGTCCAGAAATTCCATTTTGGTTTGGATGTATCAATTCAGAGCGTCACAATACTTGATCACCAGATGTCGCTCCGAATCTTTGATACCCAACTTGGTGTGCAAGGTATGAAAGATATTTGTGAAATCTGGCACTGCTTGGTCTCTTTCTTGTGGCAGTGTGGTGCATTTGGTATACAAGTCATCATAACTTCTGACAGGGTAGTATTATTCCTTAATAGCATCCCTGAAGGATTCCTAGGTGGCCATGATTGTAAATAATGAGGGTTCCTCTGTTTCCTTTTTCTCACTGAAATTTTCCCACCAATCATTGACATGGGGAACGACTTTGAGGATCGCAAAAGTAATATTTTCTCTATTCGAAAAGTTATGGATAGAAAAATACCCTTCTAGTAGATTCAACCACTTGTCTACAGCGTCTGTGTCTATCTGACCTTCAAATATAGGAATATCAAAGTTTATTTGTACCTTGAAGGGGGTGGCGCCTCCGCTTGAAGAAGATGCGTCGCCTGTTGGTAGTCGCCCAAGGATTTGCGCGAAACTATCCATCATCTCATTCCTTTGTTGCGTGAGGGATTCCTCAATCAATAGTTTGAAAGGATCTCATGTCCCGTCATCTTTCTTTTCTCCTGCCATGAGAAGTCACTTGGGCGTGCAAGATATTTTGTCCTCAAGAGAAACAAGTGCGAGAGCCAACTCTTTGTATTCCGACCTCGTTGGGGACATGCATTAAGACGACAAGGAGCAGACCGCTCTGATACCACTGATCTAGATTTTATGAGGAGAACAAAATGACTACAGATTATTAATAGGTTCTTAACATAAAATAACAGAGATACAGTAAAACTGGTTTTCTATTCAATAAGGAAATAAGTTGAAACTGTAAAATGCAGCGAAAACAAGCTTATTGGAATGGTGGTGGCTTATCTTTGAGAAGAGATGTGACAACTACGCTCACTTGCAAGAAGATAATTAAAATGAGGCTCTGAAGGCATTTTTACAATAAATAGGAATGCGAAAAAACCTAGACATCCAAAAACCTAACCCTAGGAGATGAAGCGCCAAAAGTCATGTGGGCCCCGTATGGGTAAGTTAGTACATCAAATTTCCGGGGTCGTAACTTTTGCATACGATCTTTGTTTTAGGCGTATGATAGCCCATTGGAAAAGTATCATCGAGGAGATTCATTTTTGAGGCTCATTCATACCTTTTTTAATAATTTAGAAGCTCGATCCCAAAAAACCTTCATTTAGGCCCTCAAAATGGCCCCGGAAGTTAAAACTGCTAAAAATAGTAAATTGCCAAAATTGCTAGAAAACTATTTTGAGCCAGTTAGAAAAGGTGGGTGGCCATCGATATCCACCTGGATCAATCCTCCCTCCTTAGGAAGCAATGGTATCCATTGCGTTGATTTCCCCCATTAGATGAGGAAATTTCTGCTGAATTTTCCCCCGGGTGAGCCACTTGCCTTGGTGTAGAAGTTGCCCTGCTTTGATGACTTGATAAAGCTGGATCCTTTGTTGTCGAGTGCCCTTCATCTGTGTGTCCACAATCTAATCACTGGATTCCTGTTGTATGCAGTCGGGGTTGATCTCTGTTGGTATCAGTTGTTCTTCTACGTCTGAGGTGTCCAATAATGGTGGGAAACAAGGGCGAAGGAGATCCATGTTGAACACTGGGTGCAGGCCAAGGAAAGGAGAAATTTTGAACTCAAAAGCATTATCCTCCATGGCCTTGGTGATGGTGTACTACCCATAACGGAGTGGGAGAAGCTTCCAATAGGGTCTTGTAAGGTGTTCTTTCTGCAAGTGCAACCAAAGTTTTTCGCCCGCCTGAAACTTATGTGGCACCTGATGTTGATCATGGCACTGCTTGTACTTGTCATTGGACTTCTGTAGGATATCCTGAACCTGTGCGCAGATGTGTTGGATCTGCTTAATGAATCGAGTGGATTTATCAACTTTAGTTGCAGCAGGAGATGAGTCGATCGAGGTGACTACAAGGGGAAGTGCAACATCTATGGGACCCAATGGTTGGAATCCCAACCCCATCTGAAAGGGGTTGTGGTCGGTCGAGCTATGCAGGGCTCGGTTGTAGCTATGTTGGACATAGGGAAGGCTCTCATCCCATGTGCGAGGGTGCTTTGAATTATACATGCGAAGGATATGCACAATCATTCGATTTACGAACTCAGTTTGGCCATCTGTCTGGGGGTGGAGGCCATGGATTTGCTGAGCTTGGTGTCCAGCAGTAACCAGAGGCTCGACCAGAATGTGAAGAGAAATCGACTGTCCCGATTTGAGACAATGGATTGTGGGATTCCAAAATGTACCCAGACTTGTTCAAAGAATATCTTGGCAATGGCCTCTGTTGTGATGTTCTTCTTGCAAGCAACCAGAATCGTCATCTTAGAAAAGTGATCAACAACCACAAAAACATAGTCATTTCCCCGCTTGGTGGATGGGAGGCCCGACATGTAGTCCATTGAGATGGATTCCCATGGCCTTTCAAGAGTAGGAAGAGGGGTGTACAGGCACTGTTTCTTAGTGGTCGGTTTGGCAATAGCGCAGGCAGTGCAGGACCTGATATACTTGTTGACCTCCTGTCAAAGTTTCGGGCAGTAGAAATGTTTCTGTAGAATCACCAATGTCTTTTCGACGCCGAAGTGTCCTGCCAGTCGACTATAGTGGGCTTCCCATATCAGCTTCGCTCGCTCGCTTGATGGAACACAGATATGGCCTAGCCGACACAACAACCCATCATGAAGATCGAAATTATCGACAACTGTGTTTGCACCCAACATTTGGTAGGTGGTGGCGAAGTTTGGGTCTGTCTCATAGAGTTGGGGCCATCCAGAGGTCTCATGGCCGTAGGAGTCTAGCACCGTGTTGAGTTCCAGGACTGGCGGTCTGCTGAGGCAATCTGCAACGCGATTGGTGATTCATGTTTTATACTTGATTTTGAGGTGGAATTGTTGCAAGTATGTGGACCACTTTTGATGGCACTCATTCTGCAATTTTCCTTGAGTCTGCATGAACTGCAGTGGCTTATGATCAATGTGGATGATTGTCTCCTTCCCAAGAATGTAATGTCTCCACTGGTTGCAGGCTTTCACAATGGAGTACATTTCTTTGTCACAATTAGGGTACTTACGGGCAACATCTGATAGTGTCTCACTATGATAGGCCACGAGGTGGCCATGGTGCCCACCGCATAGTTTGAAGCATCTGTCTCGATATCAAAGTGATGTTGTAGGTCTGGTAGTGAAAGGACTAGGGATGAGCACAAGAACTGCTTCAAATCGTCGAATTCTTGTTGTTGGGACCAACCCCACGCAAATTTCTCCTTACCACCACCCCTGGTTATTTGGCTGAGGGCCCATGTAATATGGGAGAATCCCAACACGAACCTGTGGTAGAAATTGGCAAGGCCCAAGAAGCTCCGAAGCTCAGTGAGTGTGGTTGGGGCTGACCAATCACGGATGACTTGGATCTTGGATGGATCCACATGCATGCCATGCTGATCAATTATATAGCCCAGGTAATGGACCCTGTCCATGCCGAAGGAGAATTTTTCCAAGTTGTCATATAGCTTGTGTTGTCGTAGGGTGTGCATAATCTGCTGCAAGTGTTCGGACTAAGTCTTGATATATATGAGAATGTCATCAAGATACACCACTACAAAATTATTGGTGAATGGTCACAGGACATCGTCCATCATCCTCATGAAAGTGGCTGGAGAATTTGTCAAACCAAAGGGCATGACCCACCATTCAAAAAGGCCTTCCTTTGACTTGAAGGCGGTTTTCCATACATCTATTTGTTCTATCGGGACCTGGTGGTAGCCAGACTTCAGATCAATCTTACTGAAGTATTTGGCCCCCATGAGTTTATCAAGGAGGTCATCGATTCGACAAATCGTGTACCGATTTCTGACTGTGATTTTATTCAGAGCCCGATAATCAATGCAAAGTTGCCAGGTTCCATGTTTCTTATGTACCAACACGATTGGGCTTCTGCAAGGTAATGAGATGGGACAGATGTGCCCCTTGTGGAGCATTTCTTGGATCCATCACTTGATCTCCTCATTCTCTAACAGAGAGCGACGATAGACTGGCCCATTGGGCAGCGATGATTCGGGGGTCAGATCAATGGGGTGCTTGACCTGCCAGTGCAGAGGTACCCCTGTAGGTGAGGAGAAGATATCTGAGTATTCTTCCACGACCTTATCTACTTGCTTCTGCTATGTGGAGAGGTCGGTCGCAGAGACCTTGGATGTGGCTATGATCTTTCGCTTACTTTGAGAGCGAATCACGAAGAAGACAATCTTCCCCATATGAGAGATTACCTTCTTGCATTTCTTAGCAGAGATCAAGGAAATAGCAGTAGGTGGGACTGCCTCGGGTATCTTATACAATCTCCTGTTCAAAGTAATAATAACACTATGAGACCTAGACACGTATACAACATGACGTTTCCATAAATAAGGTTGGCCCAAAAGAACATCACAAAATTCAATAGGAGCAACATCACACAATACCTTGTCTTTGAAGGGCTTGATGTCGTATGACAGTTGACACTGTTATTTGACACGGAGATCGCTTCCTTGGCAGAGCCATCCAATGGTGTAGGGTTGTGGGTGCGGCATTGTCGGCAGGGCCAATCGCTTGACGACCTATGCTGCGATGAGGTTCTTTTGGCTACGACTATCAACAGTGAAGTGCAACAGAATGCATTTTACCCACATCTATGAATGGAAGAGGTGTTCTCCTTCTTCTGGCTCGTCTGGTTCACCAGGCTGGAGCTTGGTGGTAACAACGGTGGCACTGGGTTCCGTGTCAATGACCTGTCTTCCCCTTTCTAGTTTTGTCTCAGAGTCTAAACCCGCATCTGATTTAGAGGCTTTCACTTCAGCCACCAGTGACTGCTTTGAGCGACAGTCAACAGTGTTATGCCAAGGGCTCTTATGGAAGTCACACCACTTCCCAGTATCTTTCTTTGTCTTTTCGGTGTCCTTCTTTGTTTGCGTCTTGGACTGGTTGTCCTAATACTATCCATATTTTCTCTTTCCTTTGTTCTATGGGTTGGGGCCTCCCTTTCCTGGCTTTTGTTGTGCGGGGTTCTCATGCCCAAATTGTCGCGTCTTTTGTTTGAGCTTCTGCTCGATTTTGATGGTATATTGGTAGGTCACACCTAACAATGAGATGTCCAGAAATTCCATTTTGGTCTGGATGTATCAATCCAGAGCGTAGTATTGTTCCTTAATAGCATCCCTGGAGGATTCCCAGGTGTCCATGATTGTAAATAATGAGGGTTCCTCTGTTTCCTTTTGCTCACATAAAGTTTCCCACCAATCGTTGACATGGGGAACAACTTTGAGGAGCGCAAAAGTAATATTTTCTCTATTCAAAAAGTTATGGATAGAAAAATACCCTTCTAGTAGATTCAACCACTTGTCTACAACATCTGCGTCTATCTGACTTTCAAATATAGGAATATCAAAGTTTATTTGTACCTTGAAGGGGGCTGCGCCTCCGCTTGAAGAAGATGCATCGCCTGTTGGTAGCTGCCGAAGGATTTGCACGAAACTATCCATCATCTCGTTCCTTTGTTGCGTGAGGGATTCCTCAATCAATAGTTTGAAAGGATCTCATGTCCCATCATATTTCTTTTCTCCTGCCATGAGAATTCGCTTGGGCGTGCGAGAGCTTTTGTCCTCAATAGAAACAAGCTCGAGAGCCAACTCTTTGTATTTCGACCTCGTTGGGGACATGCATTAAGACGACAAGGAGCAGACCGCTCTGATACCACTGATCCGGATTTTATAAGGAGAACGAAATGACTACAGATTATTAATAGGTTCTTAACAAAAAATAACAGAGATAGAGTAAAACTGGTTTTCTATTCAATAAGGAAATAAGTTGAAACTGTAAAATGCAGCGGAAACAAGCTTACTGGAATGGTGGTGGCTTATCTCTCAGAAGAGATGTGACGACTGTGCTCACTCACAAGAAGATAATTAAAATGAGTCTCTAAAGGAATTTTTACAATAAATAGGAATTCAAAAAAACCTAGACATCCAAAAACCTAACCCTAGGAGATGAAGCGCCAAAAGTCATGTGGGCCCCGTTTGGGTAAGTTAGTACATCAAATTTCCGGGGTCGTAACTTTTGCATACGATCTTCGTTTTAGGAGTATGATAGCCCGTTGGAAAGGTATCTTCAAGGAGATTCATTTTTGAGGCTCATTCATACCTTTTTTTGATAATTTAGAAGCTCGATCCCAAAAAACCTTCATTTAGGCCCTCAAAATGGCCCCGGAAGTTAAAACTACTAAAAATAGTAATTTGCCAAAATTGCTAGAAAACTATTTTGATCTAGTTGGAAAAGGTGGGTGGCAATAGATATCCACCTAGATAAATCCTCCCTCCTTAGGAAGAAATGGTATTAATTACGTTGATTTCCCCCATTAGATGAGGAAATTTCTGCTGAATTTGGCCCCGGGTGAGCCACTTGCCTTGGTGTAGAAGCTGCCTTGCTTTGATGACTCGATAAAGATGGATCCTTTGTTGTCGAGTGCCCTTAATATGTGTGTCCACAATCTGATCATTGGATTCCTATTGTATGCAGTCGGGGTTGAGCTCTGTTGGTATCAGTTGTTCTGCTACGTCTGAGGTGTCCAATAATGGTGGGAAACAAGGGCGAAGGAGATCCATGTTGAACATTGGGTGCAGGCCAAGGAAAGGAGGAATGTTGAACTCAAATGCTCGACATGTAGTCCATTGAGATGGATTCCCATGGCCTTTCAGGAGTAGGAAGAGGGGTGTATAGGCCCTGTTTCTTAGTGGTCGGTTTGGCAATAGCACAGTTAGTGCAGGACCTGATATACTTGCTGACCTCCTATCCAAGTTTCGACCAATAGAAATGTTTCGGTAACATCACCAATGTATTTTCAATGCCGAAGTGTCCTGCCACCAGACTGTAGTGGGCTTCCCAGATCATCTTCGCTCGCTTGCTTGATGGAACACAAATATGGCCCAGATGACACAACAACCCATCATGAAGATGGAAATTATCGACAACTGTGTTTGCACCCAACATTTGGTAGGTGGTGGCGAGGTCCGAGTCTGTCACATAGAGTTGGGGCCATCCAGAGGTCTCATGGATGTAGGAGTCTAGCACCGTAGTGAGTGCCAGGACTGGGGGTCTGCTGAGGCAATCTGCGACGCGATTGGTGATTCATGTTTTATACTTGATGTTGAGGTGGAATTGCTGCAAGTAAGTGGACCACTTTTGATGGCACTCATTCTACAATTTTCCTTGAGTCTGCATGAACTGTAGTGGCTTATGATCAATGTGGATGATTGTCTCCTTCCCAAGAATGTAATGTCTCCACTGGTTGCAGGCTTTCACAATGGAGTACATTTATTTGTCGTAATTTGGGTACTTACGGACAACATCTGATAGTGTCTCACTATGATAGGCCACAGGGTGGCCATGCTGAGTGAGAATGACGCCCACCGCATAGTCTGAAGCATCTATCTCGATATCAAAGGGATGTTGCAGGTCTAGTAGTGAAAGGACTGGGGCTGAGCACAAGCATTTCTTCAAATCGTCGAATTCTTGTTGTTGGGACTGACCCCATGCAAATTTCTCCTTACCACCACCCTTGGTTATTTGACTGAGGGCCCATGTAATATGGGAGAATCCCAACAGGAACCTGTGGTAAAATTTGCCAAGGCCTAAGAAGCTCCGAAGATTAGTGAGTGTGGTTGGGGCTGGTCAGTCACGAATGACTTGGATCTTGGATGGATCCACATGCACACCATGTTGATCAATTATGTAGCCCAGGTAATGGACCCTGTCCATGTCGAAGGAGCATTTTTCCAAGTTGGCACATAGCTTGTGTTGTCGCAGGGTGTGCAGAACCTATTGAATATGCTGCAAGTGTTTGGCCCAAGTCTTCTATAAATGAGAATGCCATCCAGATAAACCACTACAAAAGTATTGGTGAATGGTCACAGGATATCATCCATCATCCTCATGAAAGTGGCTGGAGAATTTTTCAAACCAAAGGGCATGACCAACCATTCAAAAAGGCCTTCCTTTGAGTTGAAGGTGGTTTTCCATACATCTGTCTGTTCTATCGGGACCTGGTGGTAGCTAGACTTCATATCAATCTTACTAAAGTATTTGGCCCCCGTCAGGTGACCAAGGAGGTCGTCGATTTGGGGTATCGGGTACCAGTTTCTGATTGTGATTTTATTCAGAGCCCGGTAATCAATGCAGAGTTGTGAGGTTCCATCTTTCTTCTATACCAACACGATTGGGCTCCCACAAGGTGATGAGATGGGACGGATGTTCTCCTTCTGGAGCAGTTCTTGGATCTGTCACTTGATCTCCTCATTCTCTAACAGAGAGCGCCGATAGACTGGCCCACTGGGTAGTGGTGTGCTACGGGTCAGATCGATGGGGTGCTTGACTTGACAGTGCAGAGGTACCCGGGTAGGTGAGAAGAAGATATCTGAGTATTCTTCCATGAACTTATCTACTTGCTTCTACTGTGTGGAGAGGTTGGCCGCAAAGACCCTGGATGTGGCTGTGATCTTTCGCTTACTCTGAGAGAGAATCACGAAGAAGAGAAAATTCCCCGTATGAGAGATGACCTTCTTGCATTGATTAGCGTTTATCAAGGAAATAACACTAGGTGGGACTGCCTCGGGTATCCTGTACAATTTCCTGTTCAAAGTAATAATAACACTACGAGGCCTAGACTCATATACAATATGAAATTTCCATAAATAAGGTTGGCCCAAGAAAACATCACAAACTTCAAGAGGAGCAACATCACACAATACCTCATCTTTGAAGGGCTTGATGTCGTACGACAATCGAAACTGTTGGCTGACATAGAGATCGCCTCCTTGGCAGAGCCATCCAATGATGTAGGGTTGTGGGTGCAGTATTATCGACAAGTCCAGCTGCTTGACAACCTTTGCTGAGATGAGGTTCTTCTAGCTACCACTATCAATGATGAAGTGTAGTGGGGTGCCTTTTACACACATCCATGAATGGAAGAGGCGTTCTCCTTCTTCTGGCTCGTCTGGTTCACCAGGCTGGAGCTTGGTGGTAGAAATGGTGGCACTGGGTTCCGTGTCAATGATTCGTATTCCCCTTTCTGGTTCTAAATCAGAGTCTAAACCCACATCTGATTCAGATGCTTTCACTTCGGCCACGAGTGACTGCTATGAGCGGCATTCAGCAGTGTTATGCCAAGGGCTCTTATGTAAGTTGCAAAACTTCCCAGTATCATTCTTTGTCTTTCTAGTGTCCTTTTCTTGCGGCTTGGACTGGTTGTCCTGATACTGTCCATCTTTGCTCTGTTCTTTGTTCTATGGGTTGGGGCCACCATTTCCTAGATTTTGTTGTGAGGGGTTCCCAGGCCAAAATTGTTGCGTCTTTTGTTTGAGCTTCTGCTCGATTTTGATGACATATCGGTAGGCCGCGCCCAAGGTTGAGATGTCTAGAAATTCCATTTCGGTATGGATGTATCTATGTAGAGCGCCACGATACTTGAGCACCATATGTCACTCTGAATCTTTGATACTCATCTTGGTGCACAAGGTATGAAAGATATTTGTGAAATCTGGCATTGCTTGGTCTCTTTCTAGCCGCAGTGTGGTCCATTTGGTATACAAGTCGTCATAACTTTCAACAGGGTAGTATTTTTCCTTAATAACATCCCTGAAGGATTCCCAGGTGGTTGTGACTATAAATAATGAGGGTTCCTTTGTTTCCTTTTGCTCACAAAAATTTTCCTACCAATATTTGACACGGGGAACGACTTTGATGAGCGCAAAAGTAATCTTTTCTCTATTTGAAAAGTTATGGACAGAAAAATACCCTTCTAGTATAATCAACCACTTGTCTACAATGTCTGCATCTATTTGACCTTGAAATATAGGAATATCAAAGTTTATTTGTACCTTGAAGGGGGCGACGCCTCTGCTTGAAGAATATGTGTCGCCTATTGGTAGTCGTCGAAGGATTTGCATGAAACTATCCATCATCTCGTTCTTTTACTGCGTGAGGGATTCCTCAATCAATAGTTTGAAAGGATCTCTTGTCTTGCCATATTTATTTTCTACTACCATGAGAGGTCACTCTGGCGTGCGATATCTTTTGTCCACAAGAGAAACAAGCTCGAGAGCCAACTCTTTGTATTTCGACCTCGTTGGGGACATGCATTAAGATGATAAGGAGAATACCGCTCTGATACCATTGATCCAGATTTTATGAGCATAACGAAATGAATATATATTATTAACAGGTTCTTAACACAAAATAACAGAGATACAGTAAAACTGGTTTTCTATTCAATAAGGAAATAAGCTGAAACTGTAAAATGCAGCGGAAACAAGTTTGCTGGAATGGTGGCGGCTTATCTCTGAGAAGAGATGTGACGGTTGCACTCACTCACAAGAAGATAATTACAATGAGGCTCTGAAGGAATTTTTACAATAAAAAGGAAATCCAAAAACCCTAGACATCCAAAAACCTAACCCTAGGAGATGAAGCGCCAAAAGTCATGTGGCCCCGTCTGGGTAAGTTAGTACATCAACTTCCTGGGGTCGTAACTTTTGCATACGATATCTGTTTTATGAGTATGATAGCCCGTTAGAAAGGTATCATCGAGGAGATTAATTTTGGGGGCTCAATCATGCATTTAGTTATTATTGGGAATCTCTATCCCGAAAAAATTCATTTAGGCCCTCAAAATGGCCCCGGAAGTTAAATCTGCTAAAAATAGTAAATTGCCAGAAAATTGTTTTGAACCAGTTGGAAAAGGTGGGTGGCCACTGATATCCATCTGGATAAATCATCCCTCCTTAGGAATCAATGGTCTCCATTGTGTTGATTTCCCCCATCATATAAGGAAATTTCTGCTGAATTTGGCCCCGGGTGAGCCACTTGCCTTGGTGCAGGAGCTGCCCTGCTTTGACGACTTGATAAAGATGGATCCTTTGATGTCGAGTGCCCTTGATCTGTGTGTCCACAATATGATCATTTTATTCCTGTTGTATGCAGTGGGGCTTGATATCTATTGGTGTCAGTTGTTCTACTATGTATGAGGTGTCCAATAATGGTGGGAAATAAGGGCGAAGGAGATCCACGTTGAACACTGGGTGCAAGCCAAGGAAAGGAGGAATGTTGAGCTCAAAATAATTATCCCCCGCGGACTTGGCGATGGTGTATGACCCATAATGGAGTGGGAGAAGCTTCTGATGGGGTCCTATAAGGCATTCTTTCTACAAGTGCAACCAAACTTTGTTGCCCACCTGAAACTTATGTGGCACCCAATGTTGATCATGGCACTACTTGTACTTGTCATTGGACTTCTATAGGATATCCTGGACCTGTTGGCGGATGTGATGGATCCACTCAATGAACTTGGTGGCTTTGTCATCTTCAGTTGGAGCAGGAGATGAGTCGGTCGAGGTGACCGCAAGGGGAAGTGCAACATCTATGGGACCCAATGGTTGGAATCCCAACCTCACCTGAAAGGGGCTGTGACCGGTTGAGCTATGCAGAGCTCGATTGTAGCTATGTTAGACATGGGGAAGGCTCCCATCCCATGTACGAGGGTTCTTTGAGTTATACATGCAAAGGATATGCACAATCATTTGATTTACGACCTCGGTTTGGCCATTTGTTTGGGGGTGGAAGGCCGTGGATTTGGTGAGCTTGGTGTCCAGCAGTGACCAGAGGCTTGACCAGAATGTGCTGAGAAATTGACTGTCCGGATCTGAGACAATGTTTTGTTGGATTCCAAAATGTACCCAGACTCGTTCAAAGAAGAGCTTGGCAGTGGCCTTTGCTGTGATGCCGTACGACAATCGACACTGTTGGCTGACACAGAGATCGCTTCCTTGGCAGAGCCATCCAATGATGTAGGGTTGTGGGTGCAGTATTGTCGGCAAGGCCAACTGCTTGACGAAATTTTCTGAGATGAGGTTCTTCTAGCTACCACTATCAACGATGAAGTGCAACGGGGTGCCTTTTACACACATCCATGAATGGAAGAGGCGTTCTCCTTCTTCTGGCTCATCTGGTTCACCAGGCTAGAGCTTGGTGGTAGAAATAGTGGCACTGGGTTCCGTGTCAATGATTCATATTCCCCTTTCTGGTTCTGAATCAGAGTCTAAACCCACATCTTATTCAGAGGATTTCACTTCAGCCATGAGTGACTGCTTTGATGGCGATCATTCTTCAATTTTCCTTGAGTCTACATGAACTGCAATGGCTTATGATCAGTGTGGATGATTGTCTCCTTCCCAAGAATGTAATGTATCCACTGGCGGCTGGCTTGCACAATGGAGTACATTTATTTGTCATAATTAGGGTACTTATGGACAACATCTGATAGTGTCTCACTATGATAGGCCACAGGGTGGCTGTGCAGAGTGAGAACGATGCCCACCGCATAGTCTGAAGCATTTGTCTTGATCTCAAAGGGCTGCTATAGGTCTGGTAGTGAAAGAACTAGGGCTAAGCACAAGCGCTGCTTTAAATCGTCGCAAACTTGTTGTTGGGACCAGCCCCACGAAAATTTCTCCTTATCACCACCCCTGGTTATTTGGCTGAGGGCCCATGCAATATGGGAGAATCCCAACACGAACCTGCGATAGAAATTGACAAGGCCCAAGAAGCTCTAAAGCTCACTAAGTGTGGTTGGGGTTGGCCAGTCACGAATGACTTGGATCTTGGCTAGATCCACATGCATGACATGTTGATCAATTATGTAGCCCAGGTAATGGACCCTGTCCATGCCGAAGGATCATTTTTCCAAGTTGGCATATAGCTTGTGCTACTGCAGGGCGTGCAAAACCTGCTGAATATGTTGCAAGTGTTTAGCCCAAGTCTTTCTATAAATGAGAATGTCATCCAGAAATACCACTACAAAATTATTGGTGAATGGTCGCAGAATATCATCCATCATCCTCATGAAAGTGGTTGGAGCATTTGTCAAACCAAAGGGCATGACCAACCATTCAAAAAGGCCTTCCTTTGACTTGAAGGCATTTTTTCATACATGTGTCTATTCTATTGGGACCTGGTGGTAGCCAGACTTTATATCAATCTTACTGAAGTATTTGGCCCCCGTGAGTTGATCAAGGAGGTCGTCGATTCGGGGAATTGGGTACCGGTTTCTGACTGTGATTTTATTCAGATCCCGGTAATCAATGCAGAGTCGCCAAGTTCCATCTTTCTTCTGTACCAACATGATGGGGCTCCCGCAAGGTGATGAGCTGGGACAGATGTTCCCCTTGTGGAGAATTTCTTGGATCTGTCGCTTGATCTCCCCATTCTCTAAAAGAGAGAGACGATAGACTGGACCATTGGGAAATGATGCACCAAGGGTCATATCGATGGGGTGCTTGACTTGGCAGTGCAGAGGTACCCCGATAGGCGAGGAGAAGATATCTGAGTATTATTCCACAACCTTATCTACTTGCTTCTGTTGTGTGGAGAGGTCGATCGCAAAGACCCTGGATGTGGCTGTGATGTTTCTCTTACTCTGAGAGAGAATTAGGAAGAAGACAAACTTCCCCATATTAGAGGTGACCTTCCTACAATGCTTATCAAAGATCAAGGAAATAGCACTAGGTGGGACTCCCTCAAGTATCCTGTATAGTTTCCTGCTCAAAGTAATAATATCACTACGAGGCCTAGACTCATATACAACATGAGATTTCCATAAATGAGGTTGTCCCAAAATAAAATCACAAACTTTGAGAGGAGAAACATCACACAATACCTCATCTTTGAAGGGCTTGATGCCATAATACAGTCGACACTATTGGCTGACTCAGAGATCACTTCCTTGACGGAGCCATCCAATGGTGTAGGGTTGTGGGTGTAGTGTTGTCGGCAGGGCCACCACTTGATGACCTCTACTGAGATGAGGTTCTTCTGGCTACTGATATCAACGATGAAGTGAAGCGGGGTACCTTTTACCCACATATGTGAATGGAAGAGGCATTCTCCTTCTTCTGGCTCGTCTAATTCACCAGGCCGAAGATTAGTGGTAGCAATGGTGGCACTGGGTTCTGCATAAATGATATGTCTTCCCCTTTTTGGTTATGGCTCAGAGTCTGAACCCGCATCTGATTTAGAGGCTTTCACTTCGACCACCAACGACTGCTTTGAGCGGCAGTCAACAATGTTATGCCAATGGCTCTTATGGAAGTCGCACCACTTCTCGTTTTCTTTCTTTTTATTTCTAGTGTCCTTCTTTGCTTGCGACTTGGACTGGTTGTCTTGATACTGTCCATATTTTCTCTGTCCTTTGTTCTTTGGGTTGGGGTCACCCTTTCCTGGCTTTTTTTGTGAGGGGTTCCTAGGCCCAAATTTCCACGTCTTTTGTTTGAGCTTCTGCTCGATTTTGATGGTATATCGGTAGGCCGCACCCAAGGATGAGATGTCCAGAAATTCCATTTCGTTCTGGATGTATTTATGTAGAGCCCCGCAATACTTGAGCACCAAATGTCGCTCCGAATATTTGATACCCAACTTGGTGCGCAAGGTATGAAAGATATTTGTGAAATCTTGCAGTACTTGGTCTCTTTCTTGCTGCAGTGTGGTCTATTTGGTATACAAGTCATCATAACTTTCGACGCGGTAGTATTGTTCCTTAATAACATCCCTGAAGGATTCCCAGGTGGCCATGACTGTAAATAATGAGGGTTCCTCTATTTCCTTTTTCTCACATAAAGTTTCCCACCAATCTTTGACATGGGGAACGACTTTGAGGAGCGCAAAAGTAATCTTTTCTCTATTCGAAAAGTTATGGACAGAAAAATAACCTTCTAGTAGAGTCAACCACTTTTCTACAGTGTCTGCGTCTATCTGACCTTCAAATATAGGAATATCAAAGTTTATTTGTAACTTGAAGGGGGCGACGCATCCGCTTGAAGAAGATGCATTGCCTGTTGGTAGTCGTCGAAGGATTTGTGCGAAACTATCCATCATCTCATTCCTTTGTTGCATGATGGCTTCCCCAATCAACAATTTGAAAGGATATCCAGTCCCATGATATTTATTTTCTCCTACCATGAGAGGTCGCTTGGGCGTGCGATATCTTTTGTCCTCAAGAGAAACAAGCTTGAGACCCAACTCTTTGTATTCCGACCTCATTGGGGACATGCATTAAGACGACAAGGAGAAGACCGCTCTGATACCACTGATCCAGATTTTATGAGAAAAAAAAATGACTACAGATTATTAAAAGGTGCTTAACACAAAATAACAGAGATACAATAAAACTGGTTTTCTATTTAATAAGGAAATAAGCTGAAACTGTAGAATGCAGAGGAAACAATCTTGCTGGAATGGCATCGGCCTATCTCTAAGAAGAGATGTGATGGCTGTGCTCACTCGCAAGAAGATAATTACAATAAGGCTCTGAAGGTATTTTTACAATAAACATGAATTCCAAAAACCCTATACATCCAAAAACCTAACCCTAGGAGATGAAGCGCCAAAAGTCATGTGAGCCCCATCTGGGTAAGTTAGTACATCAACTTCCCAGGGTCGTAACTTTTGCATACTATCTCCATTTTAGGCATATGATAGCCCGTTGGAAAGGTATCGTCGAGGATATTAATTTTGGGGGATCAATCATGCCTTTGGTTATTATTCAGAATCTCTATCCTGAAAAACATTCATTTAGGTCCTCAAAATGGCCTCAGAAGTTAAATCCGCTAAAAATAGTAAATTGCCAAAATTGCCAAAAAATTGTTTTGAGCCAGTTGGAAAAGTTGGGTGACCACCGATATCCACCTAGATCAATATCCATATGGTTTTGTGACATATTTTAACCTGGTTTGTCGACTCAATAAGTCTCTTTATGGTTTGAAGCAAGCTCCTTGAGCTTGGTATGCTAAGATCGGAAATTTATTTCTTTGACTTAGTTTCAAACGTTGTGAATATGATCACAACTTGTATGTACTCCATACTAATGGAGACACTTTGATTGTTGTTGTATATTTTGATGACTTTTTCATTACTGGCAATAACACTGATCTCATTCTTAGATTGAAGAAACAACTTGTTGACTCCTTTGCCATGAAAAACCTTGGTACTCTGCATTATGTTTTGGGTCTCCAAGTATTACCACTATGTGATGGTTTTTTCATTTCTCAATCTAAATATGTAATGGATATTTTGACACATTTTAATATGGTCAATTTTAAGCCATGTTCTACTCATTTTCAATCTAGCGTAAATCTCATGAAAGCTTGTCAAACTCTCCAAGTCGATGCTACACTTTATCGATAATTGTTTGGTAGTATTATTTATCTTACTCATAGTCGACCTAATAGTTCCTTTGTTGTTAGTGTGGTTTCTTTGTTTATACAAAACTCTAGAGAAATCCACTGGAAAGAATCCAAACAAATTTTCCGCTACCTCAAAGGTACCACTCATTTTGGTATCAATTATTATCGAAATTCAGATTCGTTAGTCGACTTCACTGACTCCAACTAGGTTTGATACAATGATGATCAGAAGTCCACTTATGGATATGTGTTTCATCTCAACACTGGACCATTGGTGTGGTCATGCAAGAAACAAAAGGTAGTATCCTTGTTGACTACATAAGAAGAATATTGTGGTGTTGTTAATGCAGGTACAAAGGTAGTCTCAATCCGCCAAATTTTGAGTGAACTTGGATTTCTTGTTCAGACCTCGATTACAATTTACTATGACAATCATAGTGCCATACAGGTTGGTAACAATCCTATTTCCCATATTAATATGAATCATGTTGAGCTTCATGCTCACTATTTGAGAAATTTGGCTCATGCGAACGTTGTCTCTCTTGAATATTTCAAAACAAATGATTAGGTTGTTGATATATTCATTAATCCTTTATCTGAATCTAGATTCATCAAGCTACACACAATGCTTGGGATTCAGGATGCTGCAATCATGGGGAGGTGTCCTACTGATATAATTTCACCTCTTGAATCTCCAGAGTCGTGTGTTTATTGGGAGGGGGTTGGAACATCAAGCCTTGATGGTTCATAACACTTTTACTAGAATCAGTCGGTCAGGTGGTCAACCTAAATATGGAAACAATCAATCATGTGGTCAACCTAAATCTGGAAACAGTCGGTTAGATGATCGACCAAATATCTACATCAGTCAGTCGAGTAGTCGATAATCCTATCGGTCGAATAGTCGACTAGAAGTCAAATATAGTTGGTCGATGGATCGAATGACCTATAAATTGACTACGATTTGGATGAATGGATGGTTGGGTTGAGCATCCTTGTCGAGTCGACTAGACATCACGAATTTCACGAAGTCAACTCTAACAACTGACAATTATATGTGGACAAGATCCTTTCGATTTCATGGAAATTGGTTAGATATTGAAGCTATACATAAGAAATCCTATGGGTTATTATCAAGCAAATGAAGCAATCAAGTGATATCATTTTTATGTACAAGATGTCCTTTATGCATTGTGATGTTTTGATCACAGTGCGTTATGCTAAAGTGTTGCAAAAATGTCTTTAGATTATGAGTTTTGATATATTTGCAGGTAAGAATATTCTATATGGATAGTACATGTCATGCCATTTCCAGTGGTATTTGGAACGTCACATAACTCCTCACGGTTAGATATTTATGGCCATGTGAAGTTGGAGAACCCTCATGAGTCATCTAGAAGCCCCAAAAGGACAAAGTAGTCAAAGTGGTTGCACAAAAGAAATTATTTAAATAATAAAGTTAATGGAGAAATTACTAAGTGGACAAGTGGTTAGAAGTGGGTTATCCCTAAAATAAGGAAAGTGGGTTAAGATGGTTAGAACGTAATAGAACATTGTGTACTATTTTCAGATCTTTGTGTCCTGAAACATAACTCCTCATGGTTAGAGAGTTATGGCCATGTGAAGTTGGAGAACCCTCATGAGTCATCTAGAAGCCCCAAAAGGTCAAAGTAGTCAAAGTGGTTTAACATATTTTAGAAGGTAAATAATAAAGTGAAGTGATGAGTGTACTATAATTCAAGGTGAATACAAAATAAATTATTTAAATAATAAATTTAATGGAGAAATTACTAAGTTTACAAGTGGTTAGAAGTGGGTTAACCCTAAAATAAGGAAAGTGGGTTAAGATGGTTAAAAGGTAACCCCTTGAGGAACCTACATAAAAGTATAAATAAGAGGCAAGACTCTCTCATTTTTAATCACACTTGAGGATATTGAATATCTACAGGTGACAGAGGTAACCAAAGGATATATAAGCCGAATTTCAGAAGGAAGGTGAAGTAAAGAAGGCCAAAATTCAATGGAGGATAAATTCTTTTGATGATGCTTTCTAAGGTATGTTATTTACAGGTCATCTCACCATTTTTGCAATAATTTTTTTTCTAGAATGATTCATACCGTGAAATTGGGAGGCCATTGAGGAAACCTATCCAAGTAGATGTGGTGCAAATTTCAGCTTGTGGGCCGTTGTATTTTTGGAGTTACACTCCATGGAAAATATGGTTTGTGGCTAGTCCTCAAAACTAGTCTAAAACAAGTGTTTCGGGTAAAAACGTCATAACTTATTCATAACAAATCCAAATTTAGTAAGACAAAATGTGTTGGTTAGAGTACAGTATGTAGTATTATGTGTAAAATTTTCAGATCCATACAACAAACATTCTGTGCGGGGCACGCTCTACAAGTTTTCTCTCTAGAATAAGCCATAATTCAACAAGGTATGCCATTTTTGCTATAACTCCTTTTCTGAGAGGTTCCAAGTAGTGAAACTCGGAGGAATTGTATAAAACATACTGAAGAACATCTTTATTCATTACAGATACATAGTTATGATTATTTCAAGTTAGGGTTGTTGACTAATCCAAAACTAGTCATGTGAGACTAAAGTAAAGTTTGATGAAAATGCTAGTCTCTTGTTGTTAAAGTTAAGGAAGGTTTGCGGGTGTGTGATCATATAAAATAGGTCTATTACAAAGTTACAAGTCATATTTGGATGATGAAATTGATGATGGCTTTTGGTTGAGGTACATGTTGGGTACATGGTTGAGACAAGTAGTTGATGAGTTGGCACATACACGAGGTGTATAGTTGATGATGTTGGTACATCTTGATGAGTCATAGTTGATGAGTAGTTGATACATGATTGGTACATACTTGGTACATGATTGGAGGCACTTGTTAGTAGTATTGTTGGCACATGGTTTATGGATGATGTAGCATACTTGTATTGGTCTATTATTAGAAGCACATATTGATCTTGGTGATGATTATGATTTGTTGTGTTATGCTTGGTTGATGCACATCTTTGAGATTTGTCTTGGTGATTGATCTTGGTGAGTAGATCTGATTTGGTTCATAAGATTGATGAGATAGGTTGTTGTGATAGGTTGTTTGGACAGGTTGTTGTGACATGTTATTTGTACAGGTTTGGTGCATGGTTGATGCACTTGTTCATGGTACGGGTTGAGGTACAAGTTGGTGCATGGTTTATGCACTCGTTTATGTTAGAGGTTGATTACATGTTGTTTGGTATAGGTTGGTGCATGGTTGATGCACTTGTTTATGGTATAGGTTGATTATAGGTTGAGGTACAGGTTGATGCATGGTTCAGGTTATTGGTACAGGTTGTTTGGTTGACATTAAAACTATATTCAATCATATTTTCTACACTATCTTGTATATCCGGTGATAAATATGGTGCACACTTGAATGTTAGAGGTCTACCCACTACATTATTCCCATGACACATAGCACCATATTTATCAATATGCCTACTTTTAGTGTATGTTAGAATAACATCATTTGGACGCACATAAAGTCAATGCATGATGAAGTTACATCTACAACCAACTTTAATGCTTCAACATGGATTGCATTTTATTTTTGTAGATCCTCATGGATTCATTGTAATTTCACCACTTGGGAGTTTTTGTGTGGACACTAGACCATATGCATGCCAATAACTAAATATGATAACAAATAAGAAAACGTCTCCACACATTTTATTCAGAATGAACTTGAATTATAAGTTTATAATTATATTAAACAAATAAAGATTCACATAACATATTCCATATATGTGTTAATGTGAGCACATACAATCTCATCCACTTCATTAGATCAATTTGTATTAATAACAATTTGGGTGGGACCATCTTCATTTGATTGCTCTCCGTTTATAAAATAGTCAAGTCGAGTATGTGGAATAATAGAGATTTGATCTGCTCCAATTTATGTCCATGTTAGATCTTTAGCTGAAAATTCTATCATATCTTTTGGGTCTTCAGTTTCCAAATCCATAATTTCATCCCACTTGCCCATTTATAGAATACAAAATTGAAGTTTTTGGAGATCAACCATATGACAATAAGTTTTTATAAAGATTTTTTCATGGTCTCTAATATTCAATGTTGCATTACAATCTATTTTATGTGATCCAATGTTCTATAATCTAAAATGTATAACATGATACATGAAAGTTTGGGGTAGTGATGAGAATAATGGCCATATGACTAGACATAAAAATTTGATGCAAGGATGGTAGTACAAGGCGACCCTAACAAGGATAATCCTAGTATAAATGAAGTTGTATTGTGTTGTTAAATATATCCAACACACATTGTCAAAGATTCCACAAATCCTAACAAAATGCCTAAGTGTTGAGGATTCTTCTATTTTATCTAGCTATTGACATATGGATATAAGGTGAGAGTTTAAGGAGTGCACAGGTGGTGCAACAATAATGTATAAGTGTACTTCAGTAAACAACAATGTAAAACTTTTGATGTATGATTTTTTCAACATATGAGAATAGCGACCGTATGTATCATAGAACAAAAATATATCTCCTAAAAGGAAAATAATCTATCAAAGGATAAAGTCACCAAAGAAACCAATCAAGAAAAAAATGATCAAACAACAAGACTACATGATCAGGTGATGCAAGAAGTGTTTTCAAGTGTGTTTTAATCAAAATGAAAGTGACCCGATTGAATCTTTCCATCCTATCAAAGAAAAAAAAATCTAGCCTAAGAGATAAACTAAGAGTGCTCAAACAAGTCTAGACTATGGAAAAAGTGCCTTCCAAACAACTAACACAAGAGGTGATGAAGTCTCCTATGTAGATGAGTGAAGGTATGAATGAGACAATTATAAATAGGAGATAAATGGTGATGACATCCCAATGGCCCATATAAATTTGTATCAGGTTCCCTCCTTCTTGCGAGAGCCACTTGGGTAAGAAACCTAGTAGAATTGCCACTAAGCTAACTCTTCAAGAATACGTGAAACATGTCTTGTTTCATTCAAGATGAAATAAAATGGTCAGGTATCTTCAATATTGAAAGAAATATGAGTTTTAATCAAACCTTCATTCCCAACCTTAGAATTATCCACTCTGAAGAGCATTCCTATTACTAAACGAATATTGACCATATCAGATAGAAAGGGTTTCAATTTTCTAAAAAGACAACCATTATGTTTCATATATGAAATGTTTGTGATAAGTTATTTGTATGCCTATCCTCACAACCCTAACTTAACTACAAGATTATTTTAGGCCTCAAGGGGGGATTAAGTGTGTTAAGTTAAGTGGATAATTTTAGACTGGTCTTAGGGTCATGAACCACGCACCTGTGAAGTATACTTGTTGAAGTGTATGCGCTCCAAAGCCCCTAATTGATATGAGTCATTGGCTTCCTTGATGTGTGTATATGTTAGCTGATAGATCGCTTGACAACAATCCTTTATTCTATGACACATTACTCGGTGAAAGTATTTCCTTCTTTGACATATCACTCGATGAAAGTCTTTTCTTCACCAACATATCACTTGGAAAAAGTATTTTCTTCTTTGAAATAATTGCTCGATGAAAGAATTTCCTTCACTGACATATTGATCGACAAAATTATTTTCTTCATTGATACATCAGTGTATCAACCACCAAAAACGTTTCTTTTTTGACACTCTCTGTATCAGCCACAAAATGTTTTCAACACTTAGCCAATTTTTCCAAAACCTGAAATTGTGATTGTTGTGAACCAACATACTCAGCTCCATGGGCCAATATCTACCCCTTAGCAATTGTATCGACCTCTTCATCAAGAAAATGAAATAATACAAGTACTAAGAATGAAATATTAAGGGATTTCGACGCCACATATTTTTGTTGGGAAGACTTAAATTAATCCCAAAAATCTACACAGGTCAAAACTTATTGCTCTATAACAAAGTCTTGCAAGCCCAGTGTTCCAACCTAAGCTCTAATACCACTATGTATCACCCCTGCTACTAACCCAACAATTTTTTTTGATACCCATTAAACTAAATGCGTGCAACAAGATAAAAATGTCGATCCATCTAACACAATTATTTAAAAACATGAATGTGGCCTAGTAAACATGCACTATAGTCATCAATTCACTCAAATAACAGATTAAAATGCACATTAATTAAAACCCATAATAAAAAACAATGTACAGAGATAAAACACTTATCTTTGAAATAGATGTGCAACCAGTTGCAGAGGACAAACATTCCACCCAACCATAGCCTTGCTGCTCCAATTCTCAGCAGCAAATCACCCCTAAGTTGGGGCTATGAATCCATAAAAGAGAGTGTTTCCCGAGGGTGTCTACTGTCCACTCACAACCCAAAATAACTCACATCAAGATAAGTTCCTACAACCATCCCAATCCACCAACTCCCTTTCCCCTCAACCTACACAACCCAAGAAATGAGATCCCCTTCTATGCTACACAATCCCTTAGGCTATCCCACTTCCTTTTAGGGTTTCAACATTGGTTGGCTAGGAAATATCTCTTTATAGTGACTTCAAAGATGTTAGTTGCAACAATAAAATCTCACAACATCAATCTCACTATCTCATACACCAAATTCTCACTCTACAGACCTAACAATGTAGCTCTAACAAGTTGCCCACAAAACCTATTATGGTTGTCTTGAAGCTCCGACACTCAACAAACTCTTCTTGTCCCAAACTTTTTTTGTAAAAACCACCTACAATACCCATTTTAAATTCCCTTTTACCCATGCATGTTGACTCTCACATTTCCCAATATTGATTGTACCCAGCCATGTTCTCTCAATAACTATGAGGGGACTTTTCACACCAACCCCCTTACATATATTCAATGATTGGGGATTTAATACACTCAAAATGAAAATATAAGGTCAGGATGGATGAAGAGTCAGATGTTCCTAATACACTTGAGATGAAGAGTTGAATGTTCCTTGTTGGCACAGGGGCATACCCAGGGTTCAACGCTTCAACAATGCACCAACAAAACCCTAGCTGTCGGCCCTTTCGGAAACACCTGCGAAGCAGATGAAGTCTCACCCGAGTTAGAGGCAGGGGTGGTTGCAGGACTCAAATGTATACAACCTAGCTGGGACACAGATCTTTGATTACACCAATCTAACAAAACACTTAGCAGTTAGCATTCATCAATATTTAACCCTTATTCACATCGCATATTCAAGCCCTAATTACATAACAACACAATATTCAACCAGATCTAACACATCTATGAACTTAACATATGGAAAGAGATCAGATATAACATTCATTCACATCACTAATCAATTAATCTATCATACCAGATTCATATAAACGTTCATTATTGCACTAAACTTAAATCATATGAACAATATAATAACCATAATGCACAAAGCAACCATAACACAGGATATATGTGGTTCACCCCAGTGTGGGGCTACATCCACCAACTCTTCTCTTCTTTATTATCTTCTGTCAATCTTCTACAAGAACAGAGCCCAAAAACCCCACTCCGCATAGGATAGGAGATCTGCGCACACCTCGCCAGATCCTCCTTCCCCGAGTTAGGTCACAACATAGGCCTTCTTACATAGTCTGCACACAAGCTTCTTACAATCACTTACACTTAGCTCTGCAAGTCTTAACAAATAGAATGCACAAAGCCTCTAGCTCTGCACTAAGACGATTCTACCAGGTCTACACTATCACACACACCCTCATTACATCGCCTATATATCTATTTATATATTACAAAATGGGCCTAAACATGGGTAAACCCATGGGCTGACATCCCATACCCGTTACATAAACCCTAATCCCAAAACTTACCTAAAAAGGGGCCAAGATCTCGCGATCTCCACTTCGACTTGAACTCAGCCTTCGACCATCCTGTCGAAGTCCCAAAAATGGTCAAACATGACCAAGGTTCTCCAAAACTTGGTCGAGGGTCCTTGCATGCTTAATCTGGTGATCCTATGGATCAACGTCGGATCAACGTTGATACACCTACCCAACCATACATAACCACCGTGAAAGCACGACAACAGAATCTCAACACACGCGTTAACCTCCTGATGTCTTCTGAATTGTGGTATCTTCATCACGTTCAAGATAGTGGACCTCACGATGTCCATAGTCCACAACTGGGGGATGATATTCAACTTATTCCCCTTGGTCTTGGTCAAATATTTGTGAGGTGAGAGCATGCCATAGCTCTTGCGGTCTCCTAGGTTATAGTCACCGATCTTCAAGGTTGGAATCCTCTACAACTGCGGTCTAACTGCTTGTATTCCCTTTGGGAGGTACCCAGTGATGACTGTGTAGTCGAAGTCCCTCGGGACACTGTCATGACTCACCACACCGGCCAGGGGTGGGAAGTAGTTGGGTATGATGGATGGGATTAGCTTCGCATTCGCCAAGTCATCACGATGCTTGGTTCTTTTCTCGGTCGCAGCTTGGGATGGTCCAGATCCACGAGCAGTTGACGGGGAGGCTTGCACTCCTCTCGTCGATGAGGCTTGGATGCCTGCAAACATCACCTTCTTGTCCATGAGGTCTATTAGAATCTCTTTGAAGGATTTTTCTGCTGCGCTAATTTCATCCGACATGCACACTCGAGATCTAATATCTCAGGTTGGTGAACAATACTTAATGTAACAGAATGGATGACGAGGTCTCAATGATCACTCCACAAAATCAACTAGTTCTCTGTGGGCTCGGATGATCACAATTGGAAAAAGTGTTCTCGATGCAATTCTTGACAGGATAAATATATATTATTGTAACAAACTCTTCCAATGGGAAATAACACCTCAATCAATGTAGTTCCATCCGTTATGGCACAATCCCAATGGTCCAAGGGAGAATGTTCCAGAAATAACTGCATTTCTAGCCGTTCTGGAGCGTCATTCTAATGGTCATAATGTCCCCAACAGTCATACTGTTCCATCATGGAGAAGTGTCAATCTGTGTTGTACTGATATTCCGAGGAAGTTCAAGTTCCAGAAACCTTTTTTCTGTGAATTCTTCCCTCAAACTTCTTGCAATTTTTCTAACTTTGCTCTCTTCTTACTGATCTTTCTGGCCTTCTTTCCTATGATTTGAATCAATGGTTTCCTCTTTCCATTATCGTTCTTATTTCCTCTTGGCATGATAACTTCGCACTGTGGGGGGTCTTTCATAGGGTTCAAGGGTAATACTTCTTCTCTTTCTAGGGTAGGTGCTCTACTCTCTTGTACAAAAAGGTGTCTCCAATATTCCTGTGTCCTTTCAACTTTGACGTCCATATCTTTGGTCCTTAGTAGCTTCGAATGGTTCTCTTGTTCTTCCAGTAAGTATGTTATTCTCCTATCCATGAAATGTCTTAGTTCTTATTTTTTCTGTTCTAGATCCTCCTCTTCTTGTTTCCTTCTTATCTGATCTTTCTCAATCCAGGTTTTTCCTAGCAAGATAGCAAATGGGGCGTTGTTCTCAACAAATTTAATGATCTCAATTTATTCTTCTATCGAAGTGCCATGAGCAATCATAGATGTCTGGGTAAGTTTTCCACATAGGGATACCAACTTTCCTCTAAATAATCTGATTCCTCCTAATGAAGGAACCATAGAAGGCTTTCCCAAAATTTCTCAAGTTCTTTATGTCATGATATTCACCTGTGTTTCCTCATCCATAACATAGTCTATGTCGAAGTCTCCTATTCTTGTTTCTATGTACTCTTTCTCTTTTAAAAACTCTGATAAGTTGATATCTCTGTGATCGTTCATGGTTTCTTTCATCTGTAGTAATACAGTCTCTGATTCTTTCCGGGGTTCTATCATATCCTTAGTTTCTTGGCTTGTCTCGTAGTTTTCTTGTCTCATATTCATCTTTTCAACTTTTGCAATCATTCTAGGGAAATCCAAAACTTCATGTCTAGTAGCCTTACAACAAAGGAAAATAGGACCTCTACCAGGGAATTCCTTAGTAAGATGTCTCGGTCTTCTGCAACTTTAGAAAAGAGTTAATCCTTTCTTTCTTTTAAATGATCCCCAACCTTCCCTGTACTGCGCACTAGGATCACAGTAACTAACCTGGAAAAAAATATTTCTAGGATCCTACATCCATTTGTTAGTCCAAACATTCTTTCTATGCATAGGATTAACATACCTTTCATTATTTCTATCAGATCTATTCATATCAAGTCTTCTTTCCTCTAGCTATACCCTAGTTTTCAGATTAGGACCAATTCTATTAAACATACCTAGATCCATTCTTTCGAAATAAAAATTTTCACTTATCTTACCTTTCTTTGAGCACAAAGCTTCAAGATCTTACCTCTTTTCTTTAGATCAGAATTCTATTATTAGCACAGAGCTTTGCAAGTTAAGTAGACTACTATGCACTAAAGTAGCAGATCTACTGTTGTTGGGTATTCTACCCTATGGAGCTACATCTCGAAATCAGAAAGATATACATAGGAAGTATCCATCTCTCAGAAGCTGTCTGGGCCTGATGGCTGTACTTCAGAGCTTGAGAAACAACTTCAAAATCTTCACGACTCGGGTAGGAGTGTAATATGAGTGTACGACTGCACTACCCTGAGGTCTTCGACGGCTCGTCGGTTACGGACTTGATAATCTTGATGATCGGACTGAAGGCTTCATTGATTTCGAACAAAGAGTTTGATTGGACGTTCAGGATGGCCTGGTATGTGGACAAGAGACATATTGCAGAGTGGCCGACTCAGGCTAGGTAACAAACTTCCCTTGGACAAATAGCACGACAAGTGATAAGACTCAGGCAGCGTATCTGTTAATCATAAGTCTACGAAGCAGGAGGCAACGCAAACTCTCCATATATTTGGAAGAGTAACCAAACGGTGGAGGACACAACTCTTGTAACGAGCAAAGCTTCCTAAGGTCGTACTACATCCCATAGTCTGATGCATCAAACGGACAGATGTGCTTTATCCAAGGGCGACTCATAATGCTGCCAACGAAGA
>ML800655.1:137101-153701 GCA_009831015.1 Picea engelmannii
CAAACCATTCTTAAACACTTTCCTTTCCCTGAAACCATTGAGGTATTCTTTCCTCGCCATTTAAGTGGGGGTTAGATTTTTTTTTGCATGATGTCCACACCAAGAAAAAGGTTTCACAGGAGATTAATGATTCCCACATTACATAAGACCTATATCAAACTGCAGCTATGGTTACGCTTTCATCCCTTCTAGGAGGAAGATCAAAGTACTTCTTCCTATCGGACCTATCAAGGGTCTCTTAGCTAATATTCCTGGCTATCTTTCCCTAGACATCACACTGCAACAAATTCTCTACTGCATACACAGGAAGCATGAATATACAATTTCATCCATAAGAGGAGACCCTTGTACAATTCCTTAATCATTCAAGGTAAAAGGCAAGATTCTCCTGCTCAGATATGTACTACACATAAACCTAGTTTCGCAAACGTCGCAATTGCGACATACATTTTCACAAACGTGGCAAGAGAGACGTTCCAGTGGAAAACGTGGCTAGACCGATGTTAACGTGGCAATTGCAACATACATTTTCACAAACGTGGCAAGAGAGACATTCCAGTGGAAAACGTGGCAAGGCCGACGTTAACGTGGCAATTGTGACATACATCTTCACAAACGTGTCAAGAGAGACGTTCCAGTGGAAAACGTGGCAAGAGAGACGTTAACGTGGCAAGACCGACGTTAACGTGGCAATTGCGACATAAATCTTTAGAAACCTGGCAAGTGTGACGTTCCAGTGGAAAACATGGCAAGAGTGACATTCCAGTGGAAAACATGGCAAGAGCGACGTTAACGTGGCAAGACCGACGTTAATGTGGCAATTGCGACATACATCTTCACAAACGTGGCAAGAGTGACGTTCCAGTGGAAAACGTGGCAAGAGCGACGTTCCAGTGGAAAATGTGGCAAGAGCAACGTTAACATGGAAAAACCGACGTTAACGTAGCAAGACCGACGTTATCGGGCAACATGAACTTTTTTTTTTATAAATTTCCTCTATTTTGCGACAATATGGACAATTTTGTCCATAACGCCGCAAATAAAACGTCGGAATTTTTACAATATGTAGTAGTGTATGGGGTGTGGCATGAAATGAAGCCCCTGAATCTACTACCCACGACTCAGAAATATTATCTACAGAAAGAATCAAAGCATATTTTAACACATCACATGTTACATTTGATTCCTGATTTTTCTCCTGATGTCCATCTCTTTATTTCTTTGGATATCTACAGTCTTTCTTCAGATTCCCTTTCTTCCCACAATTCCAACACTCTATCTTTCCAAATATGGATTTGGATTTGCCCTTCCTAGAATTCCCGCGGTTCCCTGAGCCCTTTCCTCTGTCCTTTTTTCTTCCCCTATTCTCCATGTTTAACGCATTACATGATGTCTCACCTGTTCTTTTCCATCACATTTCCTCACTAAGGATAACACCAAGAACATCATGAAATTTTAAACTATTTGAACCAGAGACAGAGTTACTTATAGCCATGACCAAGTCGTTCCATCTTTCTGGCAATGAGCACAATATTAGAAGAGCCCCGACCTCATCATCAAAGTCCAATTTTACAGAACTTAGTTGATTAGTAACAGTATTAAATTCATTTAAATGATCTTCAATAGACCCACCTTCTGACATCTTTATATTAAATAATCTCTTCATTAGAAATACCTTATTCAACGTCGAGGGTTTTTCATATAGTTTATCCAATGCATCCATTATCTCCTCTGTTGTCTTTTCTTTCAAAATATTGAAAGCCACAGACACTGCCAGGCTCAGTTGTATCGTTCCTAATGCATTTATTTCAAGAACCTCCCATTCTTCATCCTTCATGGTCGTCGGTTTCTTTGCTATTCCAACCAATGGTAGGAATATATCCTTCTGATATAAATAATCTTCTATCTGCATCATCCATAACTGGTAGTTTTGGCCGTTAAATTTCTCTACCCTAAAATTTCCATCTTCTGCCATTGCTCCCACTTGAACTAGGAACCCTCTTTTTACGCGAGTTACATTTCGCTCTGATACCAGTTGTTAGAAAAATAGGATCGCATAGCAATAAAATAAAACAAATGCGGAAATAAAACACAGAAGATACACAATACTATAGAGACACAGATATGTGTGGTTCACCCAGTGTGGGCTACATCCACCAGAGAAATTTCAAGGTCCTTCCTTTATTATTATCCAACAAATGAAGGGATACAACCTACAACACACCCGCTGTAACTTCCTCTTCTTTCTCTCATAGTCTCCTCACTCAAAATACAATATTCACAATGATGCATAGCCACAATACATTTCCCTCATAAAAGAGGGTTTCCTTCTAGGGAAAAATAACCCTAACATAACTTCTACCGTCAGATCTACGACCTTATAATGAATGGTCCAGATTTACAATGAAATTACAATATACATTTACAAGGCAATTTTTCCTTCAGGGGCCATGCGTGGAGTGTACATTCTTATGGGGTTTAAAATCTTCATGGGGTATAAACACAGCTAAAAACAAAGACCTTTGAATCAGGAAGATAATCAGGCTCCACAACCAACATTTCCTTCCTCATACAAGCAAGTAAATGCCTTATTGTAACAGTCTAGAACAACATGATGTTGGTCCAACCAATCCATATCAATGAGGCAATCATAAGAGCCCAAATGTATGATGTTCAAATCATCTTTTGTGTGCATTCCAATCATTTCCACTGGACATGCCTTAACCATCTCATTAATTTTCCCTTTTTCTCCTGTAGCTAACTACACCAACCAAGGTTTCCAAGCTGGATTTTTGGCAATTAGAATCTTTCCACCATATTATGATCTAAATAACTATGACTAGCTCCTGAATCAATTAAAATAGGAATGGGTTGGTCATTAATCTTACCTTCTACTTCAATCATGTGCGACTGAAACTCAACTTTCTTGTTATCTAGGGATGCGTAAATCCTTGATACATTTATGCCCATGTATTCAATTGTCATAGCTTGCTATACACTGTGCATATTCCTCACTTTTTCACATTTTAAAGGGAAATATTTGTACATATGATCTCTGGCACAACCCCAAAATTGAATGGGTTGTTTCCTTGGTTTTTTCCCCACTATCTCCGTCATTTTGGGCTCCTTGGTAGTTGGTTGTCCTTGCGCAATATTTCTGAAAAATGGTGGCTTAGTCCCCTTCTTCCTTTGTTCCACCTTGCTTTTCATCTTGTCTTCCCAAGCCTTTTGAAAAGTTGGTCTTCCCCTTTTTTGATCATAAATACATTTAGCATGCCTTACAGTTTCCTATTATGTCTTGGGTTCATCATATTGTATCTTGTCACTGATAAATGAGGGCAACCCACTCAGGTACCTATGAATTTTAACTTGCTCATCCTTGATGAATGTGATATATTTCAACAACTCTAAGAATCTTATTTCATACTCATCTATTCTCATACTCCCAAGCTTGAGTTCAAATAACTCCTTCATTTTCTTGTCATGGTATCTCTTGGTTAAGTATTTTTTTTTTAAATACCTCTTGAACTCCCTCCAAGTAACATTCTTTTCATCAATGTGTTGCACTTGCATGAACTGATCCCACCACATTGATGCTTTTCCCTTTAGTTGACATATGGTAATTCTCCCTTCTCCTTGTGCATAATAATTATGCAGCTGGAAGTACTTCCTCATCCTAGCAGCCAAGTCTCTTCATCTTCATCCTTCTTATTCTCACCATCAAAGGTAGGAGGCTTGATCTTATTCATTTCTCCTTGTAAATCGTCCACCCCAATCCTTCTATTATTCTTTCTGATAGGAGATGGACTTGAGATACTACGCACTTTCCTAAATGAATGATTTGGTGAGTGAGGGTGATGCCTATCAACACTTCTTGTTTCTCTTCTTTTCTCATCATGATACCTGCGAATTATTGATCTACTTGGCTATGTCTCCTTATCCATTTTATTTTCTATTATGTCCAAGCTTTGCATCAACCTGGTATTGAAGTCATTTTGTTGATCCTTGGCTTTCATAAGCCTTTCATTATCAATTGTATAGATATGGACATATTTTTGCAGTCCCTTTATGGTTTTTATCATGTTTATGCACTCCTCCTTGGATTTTGTACCATCAACACCCAAACTGACATAAAAATCCTCAAATCCATCATCATGGTTGTAAGTTCTATGTGCATTTTCGATGCTTTTTTACTTTCTGTGTTGATTATGTCCTAATCTAATCGTTTCTAATTCTACAAAATGTGCAGACAATAATATTTGTTAGATGAATTCACGAGACAACTTCATTAAAACTCTACAACATTTCGTCAAAATCCTTTCTTCTGATTTATTGGATGATTTTAACATCCCAATTCCAAAATTTCTAGGTGAATAATTGGACTCCTTTGTCCAAAAATTTCTGATTCATTGCTCCCTTGAACAATTATGAGTCTTGCACAGTATATCATGATCATTTGGAATTCATCCAAATACCCTTTTACTCTTTCTTACTTCCTTCTGAATCTCGTGCGTGTTTTGGTATTCAACACGTACCAATGTGCGATGTCAATATTTAACATATACATCATGTATCAATATTACGCACACACCACCAGGTTTTCTCTACATAGCCCCAATTTTTAGTGCATACACTCGTGCACCATTGTTTACTGCGCATTTCCATTGTCACAACTTGCAATGTCAAAATTTAGTGCGCACACTTGTGCATTCTTATTTTAGGCAAACCATGGTCGCACTATAATTCCAAATTCAGCCACTTAGCAATCCAAATTTTTCCTTAAGTAGAAACTCGGCCCATGCAGTCTCAGTGCTGAAATTAGAGCTCTGATACCAATTTGTAATGTCCCCGTTACCAATATACTCTGATACCAATCTATAACATCCCCGTTACCAAACTTCTTTGATACTAACTTGTCACATACCCAACCTCCTAGTTGGGTACCAGCTTTGATACCAAATTGTAATGTTCCCAGCTTACTAGTGAGCAATGCTACTCCAAAATATAGTGCACTGATTCTACTCTATAACATTATTTTGTACAAAAATACTTGAAGTAACTTTCTCGACACAAAGTTGGTTCATGCCACACAAACTTTCCTCTTCTGACACAACTTATAACAACAAAAGTAACATAGTACAACTACGTGCACACACATATTGAGCACACAACATTATTGTGTGTGTAATCCATACTGAACATGTGATCACTATTATGCGCACAACCATTCTGGCGTCACATGGAAATTATGTTCTCCTTGTGCGCATGGACTGCTTCCCTGTGCACACAACCATTCTAACCTCGCCTCAGAGACTCATGACCATTATAATGTTAACTTAAGAGGAATAACTAATAACAACTTTCATACTTCGCATGTACAACTACAAATATTGAATATCAACACCACACATACATGTGCAAGCAACATTATACATAATAACAACAATTACTTATATGCAACATCATACAAGAATTAAACCCATATTAAACATATATAATCAAGAACACAGTAAATGAGACAAGCACATAAAGGACACTTATCTTTTATGAAAATTCGTCAACTACACGCAGAACTCAGACGTTCCTCCTAGCCATAGACTCTATTTCTCATATATTTTCAGCAACAGGTCACCCCCGAGTTGGGGCTTAAAACTCCACCAGGGAAAAAGGGTTCCTAATGCCAAGCTAAGGTCATATAATCAACATAATTGTTCAGTACAAGGTGCCACTATTGTAACTAGAATACAATCTCGCATTCCCTACATGCATGTCCCACCCAAGGAAGTGTGCCCCTTCTTTGATCAACAGTCCCTTGGCTGCCCCACTTCCCTTCCAAGGCTTCAACAACAGGTTGTACATGAAGTCTCAAAGCCCTATAACTAATGTCCAACGCACCAAGGAACAATTCCCAGTGAAACACTCACCTGGAAAGAATGCTCACGGGCCAGACAACCTGCCTCTTCGACAACACATATATCACTTGGAGAAAATGATCACAGACCTGAAAAACTGCCTCTTCGACGACAAATATATCACCTTGAGAGAATTCTCATTGGACCGAAAACCCTCCTCTTTGACACCAAATATCTCACCTGGAGATAATGCTCACGATTCTGACAACCTGCCTCTTCAACAACAAATACTTTGGTTACAATACATAAAACCCCTTTACAATATTTTATCTGCACATAAGGTAATAGTCTTCTTTCCTCGGTTGGTTCGACCCCTTTTGCACATGAGAAATGAGTGAATTCCCCCCCCCCTAAAAATAAAAAAAATTAAGGACAACAATATATATTGCATGCCTTAAACTAGACACTCGTCACCTTCAAAATTATCTTTAGACACATGGTGACTCATTCCCATCCCTCGGGAACTTAGGATACATAAATATCCATAATTACAATTTTCAGAAATATTAATAGAATATTCCCTTGGACTTAAGTCCCCCCTTTTCCCTTTTCGGTGGAGCTATCCCCCCATCTCTTTTCGTCTAATTTGTCTGGGCGCAACAATGTCATATTATTAATAACTTGAGTGTGATTACATTTTACAAGCTTCGCTGCACTGGCCTATTTTCATCCTGGCTCATCATCCCCATAACCACACAGGATCTCTGACCTCAAATACATATACATCCTTATATATATAAATTAGTTCGATGTGCACTTCAAGGTAATCCTTGCATAGTTACCTAGGTGCGTGCAACACTGTGAAAGTTTCACACCCTTCCTTTGATGTGAAACCATGCACACTTACCTAGGTGTGTGTAACATTATCAAATGTGCGCACCCTTTCTTTTATAACAATCCTCACGCACTACTCAGGTGCACACAAAATCAAAATGTGGTGTCGATGGATCAATAGCCTATATGTACATTTACATTTACAATTAGTACCAACGAATCACCAGCCTATATGTACAAGTACAAATGGTGTTCAGATTAGGGATATTACATGAGCCACCCGATGGTGTACGACTATGGATGTGGTGTTGTCGACAACTTCAACCGCTTGAAGACATCTGCTGAGATGAGATTCTTTTGGATTCTGCTATCAATAATAAAATGTAGTGGAGCACCCTTCACCCACATCTTTGAGTGAAAAAGGAGTTCGCCTTCCTCCAGATATTCTGGTTCGGTTGGATGGATCTTGGTGGTAGAAATTGTGGCACTAGGTTTTGCATCAATGATCCACTTTGCCTTGTCTGGCTCTTAATCAGAGTTAGAGACTGGATCTGAATCTAAGGATTTAAGATCTACCACCAATGACTTCTATGAGCAACATTCACTGTTGTTGTTCCAGGTGATTTTATGGAACTCACACCACTTCCCAGTTTCTTTCTTTGTCTTCCCATTACCCTTCTTGGTGTGCGGCTTAGACGAGATGTCCTGAGGTTGTCCATCCTTGGTTTGTCCTTTGTTCTGTGTGTTGGGGATATCTTTGCACAGATTTTGTTGTGATACATTCATAGATCCAAACTCTTTTTTATTCCTCTTCTTAATTTTTTTCTCAATCTTGACATCATATTGATAAGCGACTCCCAACGACGACATGTCCAGAAACTCCATTTTTGTTTGAATGTATCTATGTAGAATCCCATAGTATTTTAGAACTAGATTTCGCTTACAGACTCTAATATCCATCTTGGTTTACAAGGTATTGAAGGTATTTGTGAACTGTGACACTATTTGGTCCCTCTCCTAACGCAATGTGGTCCATCTCATGTACTGGTTGTCGTAGTTTCCAATAGGGTAATATTGTTCCTTGACGACATCCATAAAAGAGTCCCAAGTGGTCTCAGCCCCAAATATTCCATAATACTCTGTGGAGTTTTTCTCATAGTAAGTCTCCCAACAATGTTTGACATGGGGGACAACCTTCATGAGCGTAAAGGTGATATTTTTCCTATTGGAAAAATTCTGGAAAGAGAAATAACATTCTAGTAGATTTAGCCACTTTTCCAAGGCATCCTCATTTATCTAACCTTCAAATATCGGAATATACAAATTAAATTGTACCTTGAAGGGAGGTCGCTTGGGATGGTTGTCCTCAAGATAAACTAGCTTGAGACCCAACTCTCTATACCCTAACCTCGTCGGGGAAATGCACTAAGAAACGACAAGGAAAAAATGCTCTAATACAATTGATTCAGATTTATGAGGGAAGGAAATGAAACACATAAATAGGATAGAAACACAGAGATGCAATAATACTCAATTTATATTAAATAATGAAATATGTAGAGACTGTAAAAGAATATATAGAGTGAAATGAACTCGCTAGAATGGTGGTATCTTATCTCTGAGAAGAGATGTGATGGCTACGCACATTCGCCAAAAGATGATTGTTGGTTGTGGAGCATGATTATCTTCTTGATTCAAAGGTCTTATTTCAGCTGTGTTTGGATCCCATTTCATGACGGGGGGTGTGGGGGGGATTTCCCCCCCACATTTGTCGCTGAGGGGGGGGGGGTGACAATGTTTTGGAGCCCCCCCTGGAAAATTTTTGGTGGAAGCGCCCTCAAAGAAAATTTTTTGGGAAAATTGCCTTGTAAAATATTATAATTTCGTAGTCAATTTGTACTGTTTATCATTAGGTTGAAAATTTGACGATAAAAGTTATGTTAGGGTTTTTTTTCCTAAAATACAACCCTCTTTTATGTATGAGGGAATTGTGTTGCAGCAATATATGCGAGTGAATATTGTATTCTAAGAGAGGAGACTGTGAGAAAAGAAGAGGAACTTACAACGAGTATGTTGTAGGTTGTATCCCTTCATTTGATGGATAATAATAAGGAATGACTAGCGATTTCTCTTGTGGATGTAGACCACATTGGGTGAACCACATATATCCGTGTCTCTATTTTATTGTGTATCTTCTATGTTTTATTTCCGCATGTGTTTTTTGTTTTATTTCCCTATGATCCTCTTTTTTCTAACAATTGGTATCAAAACGAAAGGTATCTCGCATGAAAAGAGGGTTCCTAGTTCGAGTGGGAGAAATGGTGGAAGATGGAAAGTTTAGGTTTGCAAAATTTAATGGCCAAAAATACCATTTATGGAAGTTGAAAATGGAATACTATCTATATCAGAAGGATCTTTTCCTATCGTTGGTCATAAAAGAAAAGTAGCCAGTGAGTATGAAGGACGAAGAATGGGAGCTTCTTGACAGAAAGGCACTAGGAACGATATGACTATGCTTGGGAGCGTCAGTGGCCTTTAACATTTCAAAAGAAAATAAAATGGAGGATCTGATGAAGGCATTGGATAAACTATATGAAAAAACCTCGGCCTCCAACAAGGTATTTATAATGAAGCAATTATTTAATATGAAGATGTCAAAAGGTGGGTCTATTGTCGATCATTTAAATGAATTTAAAACAGTTACTAATCAGTTAATTTCTATAGGAGTGAAATTTGATGATGAGGTTAGGGATCTTATAATCTTGTGCTCATTGTCAGAAATTTGGAATGGCTTGGTCATGGTTTTCAGTAACCCTATATCTAGTTCAAACACTCTAAAATTTGATGATGTTTTTGGTGTTATCCTTAGTGAGGAAATGTGATGGAAAATCACAGGTGGTACATCAGGTAATGCATTGACCGTGGAGAACAAGGGAAGATAAAGGGAAATAGGAAAAAACCCAGGGAACCGTGGAAAGTCTAGGAAGGGAATATCCAAATCTAGACTAGCAAAACTCAAGTGTTGGAATTGTGGGAAGAAAGGACATCTGAAGAAATACTATATATCACCAAAGAAACAGGGAGATGGACAACATGAGAAAAATCAGGAAGAAAATGTAGCAAGTGATGTTTTACAAGATGATTTGATTCTTTCTTTAGATAATATTACTAATTCTAGGGTATTATATTTAGGGGCTTCATTTCATGCCACACCCCATAGGAAATATTTTCAAGATTATGTTCAAGCTGATTTTGGGCAGGTTTATTTGGGTGATGATGAACCATGTAAAATTGTTGGAATGGGTAAGATACAAATAAAGTTAAAGAATGGAAACCAATGGTTACTAAAATAGGTAAGACATGTTCTATATTTGATAAGAAATCTAATTTCAACAAGGTAGTTGGGAAGTGAAGGTTGTATATCTACATTTACAGAAAAGTCGCGGAAGGTCATTAAACAATCATTGGTAATAACAAAAGGAGAGAAGTTAGGTACATTGTATTTATGTACTGTTAATGCTAATTCTTCTATATATTTATCTTCTACATGAGTGGATACAACACTATGGAATCATAGTCTTGGACACATGAATGATAAGGGGATGCACATACTCCACAAAACAAATTTGTTGCTAGATCTTAAACAAGTTGATTTGGATTTATGTGAGCACTATGTTTATGGAAAACAAAATAGAGTAATATTTATCATAGTCGGGAAGGAAAACAAGAGTGAAAAGTTAGATCTTGTGCATACAAATGTATGGGGACCAACTTACGTATCATCTCTTGGTGTCTCTCGTTATTATGTTACTTTTATTGATGATGCAACCAAGAAAACTTGGGTTTATTGCATTCAACAAAAATCTAATGTTTTTTACACTTTTGAGAAATGGAAAGCTTTAGTTGAGAATGAGACAGGAAAAGGGTTGAAGTGCTTCATATCAGATAAAGGAGGTTAATATTGCAGCAAGGAGTTTGATAATTATTATTCATACCATGGGATTCGTAGAGAGAAGATAATTCTAGGAACACCACAAGAAAATGGTGTGTCAGAAAGGATGAACAAGACAATCATGGAACATGAAAGGAGTATGGGATTGCATGTAGGGTTTACCTTACATTTTTGGGTAGATGTTGTAGATATTGTTATACTTAATAAATAGAGGGCCTTCAATCTCTTTGGATGGTGGCATTCCAGAGGAGGCATAGATAGGTAAAAAGGTAAACTAGTCATTTTTTAAGACTTTCGGTTGTGAAGCATTTTTCCATATTGATAAAGAAAATAGAACAAAGCTTGAGGAAAAATCCAAGAAGTGTGCCTTTATTGGATATGGTGTTAATGATTTTGGTTATCTCTTATGGGATTATGAAAATCACAAAATCATTAGGAGTAGAGATGTGATATTCAATGAAAATATCATGTACAAAGATCAATTGTAAGGAAAGAAACAGGAAAAGGAAAACACATAATACACAGTGTTTGATGAAATCAAAGAAAATGAAATTCCAAAGGTACCATAATATCAAAATGTACAACAACAGGAGAAACATGTACCTCAAACTCTTGTAAGTATTGTTAGAAGATCTACCAGGTTAAGTAAACCCCCTAAACAATACTCCCATTCATTATATTATTTATTGTTGACTTATTCTAGTGAACCATAAAGTTATGAAGAGGAAATGCAAGTAGACACTAAAAATAAGCGGGAGCAAGGCATGAAAAAGGAAATGGACTCCTTGGTAAATAACTAGACTTGGGACTTGGTTCAATTGCGTGCAGGAAAAAGTGTATTGCAAAATAAATGGGTTTACAGGTTGAAGGAAGAATATGGAGGCAAAAGGTGGTACAAGGCCAGACTTGTTGTAAATGGGTTTGCACAGAAGAAAGGTATAGATTTGATGAAATATTTTTTCTTATTGTTAAAATGAATTAAATAAGGACTATTTTAAGTCTTGTGGTAGTAGAATATTTGCATCTTGAACAGTTAGATGTAAAAACAAATTTTCTCCATGGGATTTGGAGGAAGAGATTTATATGCAATAACCATAGGGGTATGAGGTATGTTATCACGCAAACTATAGGTTGGGAAAATCCTTACCCAATCCATAAGATGGCGATAACAGTAGGAGAGTTTACCCATGGTCACCTCAAATAAACCCTCCCCTCTTTAGTGAAGGAAGAATCCAACATAAGGGGGGAGTCTTGGGTGACCCTAGGGGGAAATGAGACGAAAAAATGAGATGATGGAAGTGATTCCCCTATAGGTCAAGATACTAAGTGGAATATAGCTTGGAAATTAGTCTCAAAAGTGGTTGATAGTTTCCAAGAAACTTGAGTACCTGCAGAAGATGATTGTACCTACCCGAGACACAAGAAAAGACAAGTATGGAAGCTTAAAGTTAAGTGGAAAAGAAAGTTAATATTGTTGTCCCTATTTGTATCATTCAGCAAAGATATATATCAACAAGTAAATGATTGTTAAATTTGTTAACAAGATGCTAAAAGTCAACTAAATGATGCAAGTGATAAGCTATCAATCACTAGTATAACTCAAGTATGAAAGAATAAGACTTTAGCAACAAACTAAGGTTGTTATAAACACGTATTGCAGAGATATTTTATCAGCCTTATGGCTGTAGAAAATTTTTGCGACAACAAAAATTTCAACCCACAAAACAAGCAAGTAAACCACCCAAAAAGTGCATTGAGACTAGTAGATTATAGGGGCAATTTATTAGCAATGTTTAATGGTTGAAAACTAAGTTATAATCAAAGTAGAAAGATATTTGTTGCAGCCATTGTTATAGTCTAAAAATTGCACATCTATGCATCCAAGACATTGGCCCATTCATTTGCATACTTTACCAATCATATTGTTGAGGTTTCCTTCTAAAAAACCACTTTTTGGATAATGTACGTGCCCTGTTGCACTATTAGCCTACGTATAGACGCGTGTTGCATGTTTTTTTATCTCGCGTACATAAGATTGTTGCATGCTAAGTAGCCCACGTTTACCTCCAAAAATTGCAAAAAATATAAAATTTCATGGATTTCAATGGAGTTTACGGGCTATGGAGGGTTTCCTAACTATTTTACCCCTTGTATCCCGCCCCCAAACTGAATAACCATCTTTTTCTCATATAAAAAGAGGTCTAGGGGAGTCATTTAGAGATATGAACAAGAGAATAAGAAAACTCTTCCAAAATCCTTTCCCTCTCATTGCCCAAGTTTTGCATCTTGCTATGATTTTTTGGATCAACTTTTCCTTCCAACTATTCTCCCTATGCAACCCTTCCTTCTTCCCTTGATGGCATGTTGGTTGTGATAATTCTACATGGGATTGGTGCACTTGGAGCCACGACAAAGGAGCCTGGACTTGGTTCATAGAGAGGTGTTCACAAGAAAAGGTTGTAACCTTTCATTTTGTATATTAATAAACGAGAGTATCTTTGTTCCAAAACTTTATGTGTACATGTGCTTGTCTATTTGATCATTTACATATATATTTAGGCTTTTAAGTGATTACTAGAGATTGTATATGTTGTTGTGTTGTATTCTTAACCCCTTGCAGGTCAGGTTTGGGAGGAGATCTGTGATCTAAGAGGAAACATCAAGTGGAAGAGGTCTACATGAACCGTAAGGATTCAAGGTGCTCTTCTTAACCTTCTCTTCTCTCTCTCTCTCTCTCTTATCACTTAGAATAGATTGTTTTGGGGTAGATTAGAGATAAGTCAGTCTTTTAAGGGAGTTATCGCTTTGCATATTCCTTAGACCCAGTTTAGGGAGAATTCCCCCATAGCAGACCTAATGGTTGTATATTTTATTGAGTTATATCTCTAAGAATACCGAGAAAAATAAAATGCCCTAGAGCCTTTAGCAACCTCAAAGCATCAAGAAAATATTCCAACTTGTACAATATCAATATCTCTCAAAATTATGTTTACCAATGCAAAAAAATTATTTCTCCAATGAAAACTTTAGATTAGTTCCTTTAAAATTTGGGTAAATGGAGTCTTGAAACCATGAGTTAGATCAACAAAATACCTAGGGGTGTAAATCCTCTTACTCCCTAGGGCATGCAAATCAAACTAAGGTAAATCTAGGAGGGTGTACACCCTTGTACTCCTCCTAGCAACCTTGCAATAAATGACTTATAAACTAGAAAATGAGATGGAACTTAATGAAGGGTGTATGCACTTATACTCTTCATAGGGTTTCAACCAACAATAATCACGAAACAAGCAAGAAGAGCTAACAATTGCAGATTTTCCTTACCAATTCCAAGAGAGATGCAAGATCAAACCCTATTTCACCAAGCAATGACAAATCATAAGCAAGAGAAGAAGTCTCCAAGAGGTGCGCACCACCTTAGCTCAACAATTCACCAAAAGATATCACCAAAAATCATTTTCACAAGAGAGAGATACCAAATTTCCCAAGTAGGGCGCAAATTTCAACCACTAGTCTTCTCACAATGGGAGAGCTATGATCAAAATGAAATAGAATTGATCTTTATTTATACAAATCCTAATAAAAATGTTTTTCCACTTAATTTTAGGGTAAACCACAAAGTAATGGGTCAACAACCCCTACTTTTCCCCTTTACATTATAAAATTCAAAATTAACTTTAAAAGTACACATAAGAAACCTTAATGCGATGCCATCCCTCTTCCAGGGTGACATTTTGGCACCTTTTGCAAGTTGTTGGAGTTGAGGATGGAAGTCGTTGGGCCTTCTAGGGAATCCCTCTAATGTGCTATATTTTCTTCCTTCAAACTATTTCTTCTTCCATCAAAACGTGCCAAGTGTCAAGTCAATCAACACCACCACCCCAAACCCTAGCCCCACAAAACGTCAAGCCCTCCAAATGTGACATTTTAGCCTCCAAAGGAAAAACATTGGGCTAGTAGGGGCATAGGTGAGGTCCTCCAAGGTGTCCCTATGGCCTCCAAAGGTTTTCTTCCTTTTCCGGTGTGTGGGCCATGGTATCCAACCCATGGGATTCAAGCCCCCAGGAAGCCCAAGTTAGGCTTGGTCTTCCAAATCTGTCCACCAACTAGGTCCTGCAAAGACAATGAATACGCCCTCCAAGGATATCAAGTCAAATGTATCATGATAAGTAAATCAAGTCAATAAAAGAGCCATATAATCATGAACATCAAAAACTACCTCATCAAAGTAAATAAGTGCTCAAAGACCCTAGTCAATTTTCCAAGTTTAGGTATCAGAGGGTTGACAAAGTGACCTATTGGGTGAATTGTACCTCAAGTTTAGGAGTGTTTCCCAAGTGGGCCCCACTCTAAGACATGTGGAAAAGGTGAAATGTATGGGGGAAATGATTTTTGGCATGGTGTCCATGACATACAAGGAATCATAGTATCTCACTTATGGGTGCCTTTGTAGAGGGTGCGTCACACCTTCATTTTCAATGCAACCTTTTCCAAGCCCATTTATTTTCTTTTGTTCTTTTAAGATGTTTCTAGTTTGAATCCAAGGTGGGGCTTCTACCTAAACATGAAAAAAAATTCCCACATTGACTCTACCCTGGTCACATCATTCTTCCCCAAGTTTAAAACAATGTGTGGGGCTTCTACCTAAGCATGAAAAATAGTGCCCACACATGCTCCACCTTGGTTGGAATTTTGTATTAGTTATTTTTCATGGGTCCCATCAGTTTATTATGAGAGACATTTCATTGTCTTAGGGATCCCTGGGCAAGCATATATAAGGTTCATGATTGGATTTTATCTTTTTCCAGCTACAAGCCTTTGGGCCTTCAACCCCTTATTCCCATGAAATGAGGGACAATCCCTTCTTGGGTCAGTACACCCAAAAATCCCAAAAGGTAAGGATATGAGGGGATGAAGTGTGGAAAGTGACAAGTATGGTTAGGAATGTAATGATGACTCATCAAGAGGACCTCCCAGTATAAAACCTATCCCTAAGGGTGACCCACTTACTAGGGATAAATTTCAACCACCAAGGTGAAACAAGGAAAAGAGCATAATTTCCAAGAAGATGTTACATAATCAAAAGTAGTTTAAAATGCAACAAACTCAAATGCCTCAAATATTGAAATGGCACTCACCATAATACTTGGATTGTATCTCATGGAGCAAGAACCAATGTTTGTGTAAGTGGATATTGTTGGTCAAGATGTCTGTCAGTACTCCATGTCTACAACTTAAGGGCCTCAAGACATCATCTCCTTAGTTTTCCCTAGGAACTTAGGATAACAAGGTCAAAGGGAAGGATAATTTGGTATGCAGGCTGAAGAAGAGATTGTATGGCCTAAAGCAAGCTCCAAGGTAGTGATATTTGAAATTTGACAAGTTTATAACAGAACAAGGCTATAGTAAATGTCATTATGATTATTTTGTTTATTTTAAGAGGATAGAAAATGGAAGCTATATTATCTTTCTATTGTATGTACATGATGTTCTTGTTGCATGGTCTAACATGCAGGATATAAATGTGCTCAAAAGGAAATTAGCAAATTCATTTGTGATGAAGGATTTAGGTGTTGCAAATAAAATTCTTGGTATGAGAATAACAAGAGACATGAAAAATTGCAAATTGACATTATCTCAGGGAGAGTACAAAAAGAAGGTGTTGGAGAGGTTTAGAATGCAGAATGAAAAACAAGTTAGTACACCTTTGGCCAACCATTTCAAATTAACCAAGGAAATGTGTCCCAAGACACATGAGCAGATAGAATACATGTTCAGGGTCCCTTATTCATTAGCCGTTGGAAGCTTGATGTATGGGATGGTGTGCACAAGACCAGATATTGCACATGTAGTGGGAGTTGTGAACATGTATATGGACAATCAAGGTAAATAACATTGGGAGAAGTAAAGTGGATTCTTAGGTATTTGAGAGGTACTACTACTCATGCATTATATTTTGGAG
>ML800656.1:0-18413 GCA_009831015.1 Picea engelmannii
AAAGTAACTTTATGACCTTGTTCACACATTTGACTCACACTTATAAGATTATGTTTCATATCTTCTACTAGTAGAACATTTTCTTCCTTGGTATTCTTGTTTCCAATTCTGATTGTGACTTTTCCAATGATTTTAGTTGAATCATCATTTATGTAGGAGACAGATCCATCTCTTTCTTTTCTTAATGTAAGAAACATGTCTTTATCACCTGTCATGTGTTTTGAACAGCCACTGTCAACATACCAACCGCGTTTCTTCTACTTATCTTATAGAGCGAGTGTGCATTCTTCATTACTATATTGATTCTTCTTTCTTATCCATGTTCTCTTCTGAGGCTCCTGTATGTGACTGTTGTTGTTTTGTTGTGGTTCTATTGGACGAACTGTCATTCTGCAATATTTTTCCATGTCTCCAAAGTTGTTACACTTGTAGCATTCCACTTCAGTGATCAATGATTCAAACCTGTTGTAACTTCTTCTCTGTGTTACACTAGGCCTTCTTAGATAACCCTTTTGTATATGACTTTCAAATTTGTTTATGTTCCTGCTATTAGCTCTGCAATTCATAGATTTATGTCCAAAATTATTACATGCATAACATAAACCAAAAAATATAGTTTGATACCTAGGAGTTGTATATATTTTGAAAGGAGTTTCTCTTTTGAATCATTCTTCTTCCTGAGGCCTATCCGTCGGTTGTTGATTCTGAAATCTGAATCTTCTCGGTGGAGGAGTGTCCCTATAATCTTCCTTGTAGATCTTCCTATCCCCTTTGATTGTTTCTACATAGATTTTTGGATATGTTTCTTGCTCTGTTGTTTTGTATCTTGATCCATTTTCTGTCAGATTGTATCCAAGTCTGGACTTGTCATGATGAGGTTTTTGACTGCTAATAATGTCATCCAAAACTTTTGAGTTGTTCTGCATATTTTTCTTTTGAATATCCTTTCTTAATGTGACAATCTCTACATCCAAATTTCCAATGATCCTGTCTCTTTCTTCTAGTTGTTCTTTGAGTGTTCCTTCAATTCTTTTATCTTCTTCTATTTGAACCTTCAAATTTGTGATCATTTGTTCTAGTTCCTGAGTGTCTTATTTCTTGTCTAGTTCCTCTTGTAGCTTCTTGTTTTTCTTCTTTTCTCTTCTTATAAATTCTATGGCACACAACAATTCTTCTTGGTAGTCAACTTATGCCTCTTCATATTCTTATTCAGTGTCTTCTTTGTCAGAGTCTTCTACTGCTATAAATAGAACTATTTATGTCTCACTGTCATTGACTTCATATTCATCGTATGATGAGATGTCTTCTTCTACTGCTATTAATAGAACTATTTTTGTCTCACTATCATTGACTTCATCTTCATCTGATGATGAGATGTCTTCTTTGGTGCATAATATTTTCTTGAAAACTTTCTTTGTGGTTATTTTGCCTTTATATGTTTATTTGTTATTTGAGTAATCTTCATCATTCCTCCTCTTTTTCTTATGAGGATATTTGTTAGCAAAATGACCAATACCATCACAATTAAAACAAATCAAAGGAAACTTACCTTTATATTTGTCGTTGGTTCCCTTTTTCAATCTTCTGACAAAGCTGGCCATTTCTTCATCATCTTCCGAGATGTCACTGTTGCTACTATGTTCTTTTTCCTTTTTCTTTCCCTTTTGCTTTGACCTTTTGGATGCTTTGAAAGCTGCTTATTTTATATCTGGATTTTCTTGTTCAGTTCTCATTTCATATGTTGTGAAGATTCCATGTAGTTCGTCCATGCTTATTGAGTCTAGATATGCTCTTTCTTCTAGTGCTGATATCTTAGGATCAAATCTCATAGGGAGAGATCTTAGTACCTTTTGAACAATTACAGATTCTTTAATTTATTCTCCCAATCCTATGATTGCATTTACTATTTCATCGACTCGTAATAAGTAAGCTTCAATATTCTCATCTTCCTTCATCTTTAGTTGTGTGAACTAACCTCTGTAAGTTTGAAGCTTTGATGCTTTGACTTTTGAATCTCCTTCATAAATATTTTGAAGCTTGTCCAAAATATCTTTAGTGGATTTACAATGTATAACTTTGGTGTAAACTGATTCACAAAGACCATTCAGAAGTGCATTTCTGGCTTTGGAATTATTTTTTCTGAGTTTTATTGCTCTTTCATTTGTCGGTGGAATTGTTGGTTCTTTGTATCCATCTACAACTGATTGTCAAATTTCAAATCCATGTGCTTGTATATATGTTTTCATCCTTCTGCTCCGAAATACATAATTTTTTCCATCAAACTGTGGTATTCCATTTTTATACATGTTGTTGCTCTCCATGATCTACCTTTCAGTGGTTAAACTGATTTCTCAAGGAACATGCTCTGATACCAATTGTTGGATCACTGAGAGGGAGGGTGAATCGGTAATAGAGCAATTTAATCCTTTTTAACCATATAATGCAAGTGTTATATCAGTGTAGCATTATCATCCAATAATTGAAGAGTAAATAAACAATGAACAAATGAGCAATCATACACATACACAATACACCAGTGTTTTTACGTGGAAACTCAAAGCGAGAGAAAACCAAGGAATGTTTTTTCTTATATGTCTTGAATAATTACATTCATTGGAAGAACCAACTTCCTTTGTTTTCCAGGTGCAACTAGAAGGAGGCTCCAACCCCCTAGTTTCTTAGGCTACAACCTGAGGGAAGCTCCAACTCCCCAATTCTCTGGCTACAACCAGAAGGAGGCGACAACCCCCTAAGTTCTTCGGCTACAACCGGAAGGTGGCTACAACTACTTGTCATCGCACCATCCAACTTCCTTGAAATATAAATGCCAAATGTAGACAACCTGTCACTATCACTGAATCAACCACTGCCACTGTCAACCTGTACCAATAACCTGTAACAACCTGTACCAATAAACCTGCACCAAACAACCTGTACCAATAACCTAAACCAACATGTACCATGCATCAACTGCACATCTACTATGACTCATCAAGATGTATCAACATCATCAACTATACACCTCATGTATGTGCAACTCATCAACTACTTGTCTCAACCATGTACCCAGCATGTACCTCAACCATATACCAAAGTCATACACCAATATAACCATAACAAAGTCATCACTCTATCCATAAAACAAATACCATAAACCCTTACATCAAACCATGTGCCACAACCTCACTGTTATGTATCCTCAAGCTAAACCAACAACTTCAGCAACACATCACAACCAAAAGACCAATACCCATATGTCAAATACCAACTGTATCCCTCAACAAATCTGATATATGTAGAAATATTAAACATCCAATACCATCTCAAGAGATAAACCCTAGCTCACAAAACATACCTTAAACAAGATGTGCCATATCTCTCATAAATAGACCCCAACCATGTTGCTGCCATGATTTTTCCGCCGCACTTTTTCTGGCACGATTTTTCTTCCACACTTTTTCTACCGCACTTTTTATGTCATGGTTTTTCTGCCGCGATTTTTCTTTCGCACTTTTTCTGTCACGATTTTTCTGCCACACTTTTTCTACTTCGATTGTTTTGCCACACTTTTCTCTATCAATAATACCTGCCCAAATAACCTTTCACAAAATAGATATTCAATGATATTCAATAGGTTCAAGTGTGATTAAATGAGAGATCCTTGCCTCTTATTTATACTTTCATGTAGCATCCCACTTTCATTATTTTAGGGATTTCTCCATTAACTTTATAATTTAAATAATTTATTTTGCAAATACTTTGACTACTTTGACCTTTTGGGGCTTTTAGATGACTCATGAGGGTTCTCCAACTTCACATGGCCATAACTCTCTAACCGTGAGGAGTTATGTAATGTTCCACATACCACCAGAAATGGCATGACATGTACTATCCATATAGAATAGTCTTACTTGCAAATATATCAAAACTCGTACCATTATCCATCAAACAAACTTGGTTCCATTAACCAAACCTTTGTTCTACTAGAATTTGCTACCAGACTTTCTTCAAGGGTTGACATCAATGACAACCAACCCAAGTAATCAACATCATGATCAAATGGCTGGAAATGATTGTCTGATTTTAGGATCCGTCGATGATCGGGGGGCTTTGTTACCCTTTAGTTATGACCCAGGTGGTTTTGACCAATATCGATGATTAGTCGAATACATGACATGTTTAAATTCATTAGATTTTCCCCTGACACCAATGAGTTCATCGACATTTTCCTTTGAGCCTTTGTCGACATCGAGATTTAGGGAAGAGTGTGTTGATTACATGTCATTTGTCTTGACCCAATGATTTCATCAGTATTTTTGAAAATTCTTTATCTGAGATCCCTTTTTAACCTATTTATTTTTTCTTCTATCTTCATACAAATATGAGAGTTGTTTTTCTTGGAGTTTTTCCTTGAGCTTTGGTCATGAAGAATAATGAAACAAAAGAAAAACGTGAAAAAAATCAAAATGCAATGAGAGAGTAAAAATTTATAAAATCCTAAAATTGTCAAAAAAATTGAAAGGGTGTGTTGTGTACTCAATAGGTGGAAGAAGAATTAGAAGAAAGCAACCCAAAAATAAGAAGAAGAAGAAGAAACATTGAAATAAATAAGCACACAAGGAAGTAGGGGAGATGGGGAAGAAACATAGTTAGGGGAGTTAGATTATTTGTTTGTTCAAGAAATTAAAATTCAAAGGGGAGAAGTGAGATAATAATGAAAGGGATGAGATTAAAAAAGAAAAAGAAATTTGAGGAGGTAAATTAAGGAGAATAGAGAACATGAAAATTAATAACATTAATATTAAATTAAATTTACAAAAGAATAATAAGAAGAAAAAGGACATAATAAAGATAGAAGAACGAAGAGAAAGGGAAGATAAGGAAAAACACATAAGAAAGGAAAATACTTTGGAAAAGGGAAACAAAGAAGGGGAAATAAAAAAAAAAACTAAGAAAAAAATGAAAATGAGAGTGGGTTGTGGGAAACATGGGATTGAAAGTGGATTAGAAAGAAATTGGAATCTAAAGATTAGGAGAAAAAAGATAAAGGATAGGAAGATGAAATAAACCGGGAGAAGAAAAGAGGTCAAGGAGACATGGAAAGAGGGGAAGGAAATTACGAATTAAGAAATAACTTTATGGTTTTGAAGCTAATTAATAATAGGATGTCAACATTGGCTTAGTTTGAATCCATCCTCTTAGTTCATTTTGTTGGGGTTCCTTTCAATGTTATCAACTTATATAATGATTATATTGGAACACAGTTGAGTTCTAGCAAGAATACAAATTTGGTCAAACCTTATGTGATGTGTTGGCCCTTGACCAAGTTTTGGGAGTTTCTTGATCATGTTGACCTATTGTGGGACTTCGACAGACTATCGAAGGAGGAGCGCAAGTCGAAGCGGATATCACGGGATCTCGGCCCCCTTTTGGGCCCCTTTTTGGGTTTTTGGGAATATGTAACAGGAATGGGATGTCGGCCCATGGGTTTACCCATGTTTAGGCCTATTTTGTAATGTATATATAGAAGGATAGGAAATATAGAAAGAGGTCGGTGTGCTAAGCGCTCAAGGAATGGCTAAGTGCTAGATCTATGTGATCAAAGGATTGTAAGTGCTCTGTGCATTCTGCCTGAGACTTGTAGAGTTGAGTGCAAGTCCCTGTGAGAGATTGTAGAAGGCTTTGTGTTGTAATTAAAGGAAGAAGGATCTAGCTAGCTGCGCAGATCTTTTGTCCTGTGTGGAGTAAGGATTTTGAGGCTCTATGCTTGTAACCGATTGATCGAAGAATATAAAGAAGAAGAGTTGGTGGACGTAGCCCCAAGGTGGGGATGAACCACGTAAACCCTGTGTGATGTGCTTTGTGCTTTGTCTTGATGTATTTACATACTATATGCGAGATGATCTGATATGTTTAGATAGATCTATTCATGCTTGGTGTTTATTATATGTGAGAATGTTAGATCTGATCTAGATATTCATGCTTAGTTCTTAATGTGCTCATTTTGACCCATTTTGTATATCCTAAGTGCTTGAATACAGTAGATTAGTGTGAATGTTGCGAAGTTCTGTCTTACAAGCGAAGTGGCTATTGACTGTATATTGAGGAACTAATGGTACTAAGTGCTTTCTTAAGTGTTCTAGTCACAGATATGTGTCTCAACTAAGGTTACAGACACCTGAGTCTCACAACCACCACTGCCTCTACCTCGAGTGAGACTTCATCTGCTTCGCAGGTGTTGCCGAAAGGCCCAGTAGTTAGGGCTTTGTTAGTGCGTTGTTGTAGTGTAGAACCCTGGGTCTGCCCCTGTGCCAACAAATGGTTTTGTTGCCAGGACATGAAACTGTGATTGTTGGGAACTAAGAAAGAGGAATCTCTGTGCAAAGATTCATCCTGAAATTGTGAAATCTTTGTGCATAGATTTGTGCCCTAGTGCACAGTATTCTACTTTATCTGTAAAAGCTCTGTGCTAAAGAGAGAAGGTCGGATATGAAGAAAAGAAGCAAGATCTGAACACTTTGTGCTCTAAGAAAGGTAAAAAGTGGAAATTTTTTACTGAAAGAGGTAAGATCTGCAAGCTCTGTGCTCTAATAAAGGTAAGAATAGTTAAAAAATTTAAGATCTAGAAGTTTTGTGCCCTCTAGAAGTAATATAAGTGGAAATTTGTGTCTCTAGAATATGGATCTAGGTCTATTTAATAGAGTCTGTCCTAGTTTGAAAGCTAGGTCATTGATAGATGAAAGAAGATTTGACATGAGTAGATCTGATAAGAATAGTGAAAGATATATTATACCTATGCAAAGAAAGAATGTTTGGACTAACAAATGGATGCAAGATCCTAGAAAGAATTTGTTGCAGGTTAGCTCCCATGATCCTAGTGTGCAGTACAGAAGAAGATGGGGATCGTTTAAAAGGAAGAGAGGATTAACCCTCTATTACAGTTGCAGAAGGTCGAGACATCTTGCTAAGGAATGCCCTGGTGGAAGACCTAGTTGTCTTTGTTGTAAATCTCTAGACCATGAAGTATTGGATTGTCCTAGAATGATTTCTAAGCTTGAAAGAATGAACCTGAATCAAGAAAACCCTAAGACAGATCCAGAACCTACAGACGAACCTTAGAAAGAATTAGAGAAAGAATTTCTACAGATGAAAGAAACCCTGAATGACCACCGACAAGTTAGCTTATCAGAGATATTCAAAGAAAAGGAATGCATCGAAGAACGAATAGGAGACTTCGACATTGATTGTGTTCTATATGAGGAAACACAAATGAATATTATTCCAGAGAGAACCTGTGAAGCTATAGGAAGGCCTGCTATGATCCCTTCACTAGGAGGAATAAGTTTATTCATAGGAAAGCTAGTAAACCTATGTGGAAGGCTCACTCGGATACCTATGAATGTCAATGGAACTTTGACAGAAGAAGACTTTGAGATTATTAAATTTTTCAAAGACAGCGCCCCCTTTACCATGCTAATAGGAAAATCTTGGATTGATAAAGACAAAGCCAGACGAAAGGAAGAAGAGGAAGTTTTGGAACAGAAGAAGCAAGAGTTAAAAGACTTTATGACCAGAAGAATCACGCACTTGATTGAGGAACAGGAGAGCAGATCGCAGATATTTAATACTAGCAACCCAGATGTCGAAGCTAAGAGAACATTAGAGGATCCTCCGAAGATTGAATTACCTATCCCATGCAAAGAAGAAGTATTATCCAGGAACCCTAGGAAATAATTTTAACAACGCGAAGTAACTAAGACCAAAGAAGAAAAGAATCAAAATGAGAAAAGAATTACCGAGATAAAGCTCACTGGAAAGAAGGCTAGAAAGTTAAGAAAGAAGAGGGATAATAGTGAAAGCTTACAAGAGGTTCTAGATGAGACCTCGCAGAAAGAAAAATTGTAGAATTGGAGCTTCGTTGAGATATCAGAACAGCGACACATGGCACTTCTCCATGACGAGGCAATATAGTCGTTGGGGCTGATATATCTGTTTGACTTCCACTCCGAACGGACAGAAAAGCAATAAAGGTTCATCATCTGACCATTGGACTGTGCCATAACGGATCGAATAGGATTTAATGGAGGCTCATACCCATTGCAAGCCAACTATTTTCGAATTACCTACTTATCTCATCGCGCCATGCACTGAGAACACTTTTTCCAATCGAGAATTCGAGCCCATAGACTAAGCCAAGTTTATACAGTGATCATTTTTCTCTCATTCTCTATCTCATTATCGTGTCTGAGTTGTTCCCCGATCCCGCAAATTGATTACCCTGAGTGCGAATGTCGAAATCATCGAGCGCTACAGAGAATGTTGTTGAGGAAGTTTTGATCGAATTGATGACAAAGAGAGTCATGTCGGAGAGAGGAGTGTCTACAGGTGTACAAGCATCTTCGACGAGAGGACTGCAAGCCTCTCTGTCCACTTCTCAAGCCGGACCATCCTGGCCAGCTGATGAGAAACGCACGAAGCACAGAGATGATATCATGAATAATAAGTTGATTCTAAGCATTCTACCTGCTTATCTACCACCTCTAAGCGACGCAATAAATCGAGACAATGTCCCCAGAGATTTTGAATATTAATTGGTCATTGCGTACCTCCCAAAGTGAATACACGTAGTGCGCACAGACTAGGATAAGATCGCACCATTGAAGTTTAGTGACTTCAACCTTGACAACAAGAAAGTATACAATATGCTAGCCCCGTACAAGTATTTGACTAGAACCAAGGGAAAGAATTCAAAAATCATTCCCCAGCAGTAGACCATGAACCTTGTGTAGTCCACACTGCTTGATGTAATGAAGATTCCTCACTTCGGGAGGCATCAAGCAGTGAATGTGTGCGTCAAGTTGTTGTTGTCCTACTATCATGGAGGATACTTATGGTTGAACCACCGCATCACAGTGGATCCGACTTTGATCAATCGGATCAGAGGGCTTAGCATGCAAGGCCATGACCCACAGGAATTCTACCCCAGAAAGACCGTAGATCGTGCTCTCACCTAGAGAATAAAGGATACTTATGGCGATGTAGAGAAGGGCATGCGAGGCTACAAGGTAGCCTCTATCCAAAGTAGCGTAGTGTGCCTTTCCTGTCAGTTGATCGCAGGCAAGCTAGTTCGCAAGAACTGACCGACCCAAGTAAATGGATTCATTTACTTGGGAAGTGTGCGGAGGGACTACAGATGAATTGGGCGAAGTACCTCGTGAACCAGCTAGAAATAGATTGTAGGGAAGCGCAGGATCAGGGATACAAATTCCACTTTAGCTGGCTTCTTATCATGATCGCTTTCATCGCATGGGAGATGCCGGAAGGTGCGACCTTCTCGAACACCGAGCCATTTGAACCTCTGGCCGTGAAGTTCAGTACGTTGTGGTACTCCAGCGACATGAACAAGAAGTGGTAATCAAATGTCATCTTCCACACGTATTATAACCAGTTGAAGGTAGCCATGCAGGCCACGCCTCGCATAACTCCGAACACACTTCACAGGTTTAGACCCTTAATGAAATTCAGCGCGGACCGCCATTTCATCTATATCACCACGCGCACTAATGAGCATAAACAATAGCTACAGTCATACTACAAGATAACAAAGGATGACTTGGAGGAGATTACCAAGGAATGGTCAGTGGACCTCCTTGTTCCAGCGGACCCTGCAGAGATGTCCAATGTTTAGAGCCCTGAAACTGTGTCGGATATAGTCGTACCCAGCAAGATAAATAAGACCGAAGAGGTCCACGATTTAGAAAATGCATCCATGAATACCGCATCCATCTCAACAGAGCAAGGAGGTGATGACACATAAGTCGAACAAAATAAAGGCGAGGTTACACCGCCAAGAAATGAGTAGGATCCCTTAAAGAAAAGGAAGGTTTCCCCTCCGAAACCTTCTTCAAGGAAGAAAATAAAAGCAACCAGAACCAAATTCGAGACCACCCTCACCTCAGATGACTTTGACTTCATCGTCGCAACACTAAATGATGCTTCGCTGGAGATAGTAGAGAAGAAAGAAGCTAAGCAAGAGGAGGTATTCAGTCGGATTAAGGATGAGCTCCAAGGAGTGCAGCATGCACTACAGTCTAGCTGCGCAGTATCCATTGTGCCCCTGACAGTTGGAACACCAGAACTAGGTGATGAGCCAGCTCAATTACACCAGATTGTTTATACAGTTGAGGCTCACCTTCGACGAGATCGGGGAGAAACAACACAAGCCACCCAGGACTTAGTGCAAGTACAGAAAGACCTTGAGGACCAAAGAAGTGCTACAGAAAAGGAAAATCTCGCTCTACAAGAAAAATGGGATGAAGAAAAAGCAGAGCTACAACAAAGAAAGGAACAGTTGCTCGTCGATCAACTTGAAGTTAAGGAAAGGTTAAACAGAGCACTTCGCTCTGTGATAGTCATCGAAGTCATCGAAGTCCAGATTGAGGAACAAGTTCCACAGTAGGTGGCACAACTAGAAGAGTTAATACAGAAGCTACAGCAACACATCGCTGACTTAGAGCTCCGCGCAGTACCTAAAACCCCACAGGAGATAAGGAACCAAAGAGAAACAGTTGTTTGCAGTGCAGTTGACAGATTAAAATCTCTTGCCTTGGAATGCAAGCAGATCAGTAACCGCAGTGCCCAGCCCTATGAAAATCTCACTGAAAATCTGGAATTGCAGACACTGGAGTCACAACTCCAAGAAGCGAAGCAGAACACAAATACACTACAGGCGCAGCTAAAGGCCCTGTTAGTTGTAGAAAGGATGAAGAGATCTCAATAACAACGCACAACTCAGCATCAGATCCATATGATTCAAAGTGATGGAAGTCACTCAATGACTTCAACCTATGCAAGACAAGGTATGTTTTTTGTTTACAGAGGTTGAGAGCCAAGGAGCAGAGCTAGAATAAGTCATCCTCACAGCAAAACAATGCCTAGAAGGGCTAGTGAACGACACAGTGATCCAAGATCTCACTGAACAAGAGGCCACAACAAAGAAACAAGTCGAAGCAGCTTGAGCCAAGCTCGAGGCGTTCGAGGCAGACTTGATCAGATCGGAGTGACTTGGGACAAGTCACAGGTGAGTGTTGGGGGCCTGTTGGCCCTTGACCAAGTTTTGGGAGATTCTTGGTCTTGTTGACCTATTTTGGGACTTCGACAGCCTATCAAAGGAGGAGCGCATGTCGAAGCGAAGATCACGGGATCTCAGCCCCCTTTTGGGCCCCTTTTTGGGTTTTTTAGAATATGTAACGAGAATGGGATGTCAACCCATGGGTTTACCCATGTTTAGGCCTATTTTGTAATGTATATATAGAAGGATAGGCAATATAGAAAGAGATTGGTGTGCTAAGTGCTAAAGGAATGGCTAAGTGTTAGATCTATGTGATCAAAGGATTGTAAGTGCTCTATGCATTCTGCGTGAGACTTGTAGAGCTGAGTGCAAGTCCTTGTGAGAGATTGTAGAAGGCTTTGTGTTGTAATGCAAGGAAGAAGGATCTAGTTAGCTGCGTAGATCTTATGTCCTGTGCAGAGTAAGGATTCTGAGGCTCTATGCTTGTAACCAATTGATCAAAGAATATAAAGAAGAAGTGTTGGTGGACGTAGCCCCAGGGTGGGGGTGAACCACGTAAACCCTGTGTGATGTGCTTTGTGCTTTGTCTTGATGTATTTACATATTATATGCGAGATGCTATGATATGTTTATATAGATCTATTCATGCTTGGTGCTTATTATATGTGAGAATGTTAGATCTGATCTAGATATCCATGCTTAGTGCTTAATATGCTCATTTTGACCCATTTGTATATGTTAAGTGCTTGAATACAATAGATTAGTGTGAATGCTACAAAGTTTTGTCTTACAAGCGAAGTGGCTATTGACTATATATTGAGGAAATAACAGTGCTAAGTGCTTTCTTAAGTGTTCTAATCATAGATCTGTGTCCCAGCTAAGGTTGCAGACACCTAAGTCTCACAACCACCCCTGCCTCTACCTCAGGTGAGACTTCATCTGCTTCGCAGGTGTTGCCGAAAGGGTCGGTAGTTAGGGATTTGTTGGTGCATTGTTGTAGTGTTGAACCCTAGGTCTGCCCCTGTGCCAACATGATGTTTGGTATGGGTAGAATACTCAATGATCAACAATTTAGTGGTACAACTATGGTTAATGTTAGAAATATGTTATTTGAGTCCCAATTTTATGGATTAATCATTTTGTCCTATGTATGAAATCCCATAAGAAAAAGGGATCTCATAGAAACCTTTATGAAGGAAAGGGTTTGTTTTTTATTTAATGTTGTTGAAAATGATTTTGATGCTTTTTTAAATATGATTTTAGAAATTGTGTTTGTTACCCTTTGTATTTATGGAAGACATGTTTGAGAATTAATGACATGGTGCTTTATAGAAATATTTATTTCTATGAGAAGTCATTAGAAACCAACAAGATGGAAAATATTAAACCAATCTTGGCATCATATTGTGAATCAAATTTAGAACCACAAAATTCATTCTTAATTTGTAACTTCCCTCCCCCCTCTTTTCATATTTCTTTGATCTCTTTTCTTCTCTTTGTTTCTTTCCTCCACGTCCTTTATCTTTTTTCTCATAATCTTTAGATTTCTAAATTCTTTCCCTTCCCTCTGTTAGAATAATAGGTGTGCTCGTTTTCACCATAGACAAAATCTCAATATTGTAACCCAACCATAGGCATAAAGGCCACCCCCAAGTACCTTAACCTTGACAGAAAAAATAATTATGGAAGCAAACCCTAGAGAAAATAACCAACCAAGGTAGCGCACTTCTCTCCAAAGCTAGCATACCAAGCAGAGAGTCCAAACCATAACCTATTATAGCAAGATTTCCCTCACCATTCCTATATTGCACATAGGGTCGTTTTCCATTTCCCTATGCAGACTTGTCATCCCTTTTTTATGAATCCAAAGCTAAAAATACATATTTTTCCACATATACGTGCCCTATCTACTATACAGCATGCGTATACGCAAGTTGCTCCACTACAGCCCGCATACATCAGGATTTGTGCCAGAAAATACAAAAATGAAGTCGGGTTTCCATGTCACGATAGGAGATCTCTGATCCTTAGCCTTCCATATACTAGAAACGTTCCAACTTGGCCCTTCAGTTGCATTTTGAAGGCTATAAGAGCACAATTCCGAGCTATGGAAAAAAAAGGAGAAAGCATTCAACTTTGAGAGCAAAGTTACTTTGGAGAAATTACTTCATATTGAGTCTGCATCCCTTTGTCCCTCAAGTCTGAACATAGTGTTCATCCCCCAAGCTCTTTCTGTATTGTTGAGAGAACCTCATTGTCTCTTTTCTATGAGCTTGCCTTTGGTGGAGGATTGAAGTGGTGGAGACTCAGTTGGAAGGAACTTGGTTTCTTGGTTCTGAACTGTGCCGACACAGAAGTCTGTAATGTTATCACTTCTACTAATCATTTATTAATAGAAATACTCATTTCCCATCCTATTGGTATCATGCAAATATATGATTATTATCCATGGGCATGTTTGTAATGTTTATTAATGGATTATTCTATCTAATGTGCTAACCTTTTATATTATCACCATATGCTTCCTCTACTCGCTTGTTGAGAACTTGTTGCAAGTATAAAGTTTTGAGTCGAAGTGCTCAACGGTGGACATCTTCAAACGTTGGAACTAGGTAGGCCTTTTTCTTATATCGCTTGCACATTGGTTTATATAACATATGTTGGAATTGAGTGGATTTCTGCAGTCATACCTGTCTGTTGCGGTTTACCCTGGCCATAGAGAGTTTTTCCCTCGTAACAGAATTGGCAACTCCACTGGAGAGAGATCTTCTTTCTAAGGGTTGAAGTATTTTTTATCCTTGCATTGCTCTTTTTCCTTTGTGTTTCTTGTCGTATCACTGTTTGACAAATTATGTTCACTCTGGGTCTAAGTTTTCATCCCTTTTCCCTTGCCTGGCCTTGTTTTCAAGCCTGTATGTGCCTTTTTCCTTGACAGTCGCATACACACACGTGTTGTCTCACTACAAGCTGCATGTATACGCATTGTTTTCCTGAAAAGTCACGTATACCACTTTTTCTTGCCTGTTTGCTTGGTCTTGTGATTGTTGGGTGGGATTTGATAGTTGCTAAGCCTTCTTAGGTCTCTATAGTGAATGTTAAGATTCTCTGGGTTGACAGGAAACCTGTTTGGATTTGAATTTTTGGGTGGAGTCTTTCTCATTGTTTTTCATTTTTTATTTTTCCTTGAACTCTGGGTTGTTTGCTTGGCTGCTTGGTATTCTGCTTGAGTTATTCCGTTTATACACAGTAGAATTTATATATCAGTTTTCTTATCAGTCCATGCATTTTCTTTTTAATATATTGAAAATACAAAAAATTAGGCATTTTACATTGCTTGGCATTTTTGTCTTCTGAATCTTTATCATTAGCTTAGTGCATTTAGTGAAAGATTGCATTTTACTTCTGAATTGCAAAGTTGAAATTGAAAATTTCACTGTTTTTATACGCATATCATTCATTGAAAAATTAAAATTAGACTTTGCATTATATTTATATTTATTTTCTTGCAGAATCATAATATCATGAGTTTCACTTCCATACCCTTTTTGAGTAATCACAACCAATAAAATTTACACTTTAAACTAAAATTGATTGGTCACGATTTTATTTTTAGGGTGCACAAACTAGTCTAGGATTTAGTGCCTTGGAATAGGATTTTGTGAGTAAACTTATCCAAGGCAATTAAATCAACATATGTGTCTAAGATAGGGAGTTGAGAAGTCCATTGTATAATTGGTAAGATCAAGAGGCTCTGCTCACACTGGATTTAATCACGAGGTCGCATGAAGTTAGTTGAAGGGATAACCCTCGGATACTCGCCTAGCGTCAGAGATATTTCTGTGGATTTATTCATATTTGGGGATCTTACTAGTACCCATACCTCTGTGAGAGGCAGTGCTCTCAAGGTTTCGGGATTTTCTACCCTACCCATACAGTAATCCAGACTTACGACTACTCTCTTATGCATTGGTTATACAATGGTTTATTAGTTGCTTGACTTAGGTATCTCATAAGTTACTTGCATGGGTTATTCTGCTTGTACCATGGGTTAGATTGGGGTCAGACAACACACAACCTTTATGGAAGATTACCTCTCCGGGGGGATCTAACCGACTGGTTGTTAAGCCCACGAGGGCCCTTATAACTGATTTTGTTACCTCCAAACGTTAGCGGGGAGTCTCAGGTCCCTCTTGGATGAGACATACCTTCTTTAGCGAGGGAGGCCACTCAGCCACTTTAGCCCGTTTGCATGCATATTGGCCGTTTGACTTTTGGTATGTTTTTTGACTACTAGTTGGCCTTAGAAGTCTCTTTTGGGTGTCATCATCATGGACAGTGGAGTTTCTTTTTCTCCCTCTTTTACTGCTACCCATCCCATGATACCTACTCATTTCATGGGGATGGATCCTTCTGCTTTTCACAATGGTATGAAGAACTATAACACTCAGTCCACACCTTGGGTCTCTAGACATTTTTCTATTGATATGCCTTCACCTGTGCAATCCTCTCTCTGGCCCACGTATATGAATCCTAGCATTCGATCTGGAGGCACCATGGCTCTGATGCCTACTTCTTCGTTTGATATGAGTCATGTCCCCATGGGAGGTTGGAACCTTCCCCCTTATGGATCCAATGTTATCTATGCTCTTCCAGGAGCTAGTGCTTATATGGGTACTTATCCCACTTATTACACCCCATCCATGTATCTTTCATCTACCATGTCAGTTCCCTCAAATACTTTTTCCATGACAGGCCCTCAAGTACCCCTAGGTATTTCATATGGGGAGAATCAATTTTACGGTTCGGGCTACCATCTTTATGGGACCCCTTCGCAAGGGAGAAACATATATCCTCACTCGAATAATTCTTATCCTACCTCGGTCTCTTCGCAGACCTCTATGATGATGCCCGTCCAAACCTCTTCAGACCATTTTGGCGTAAGCCACCACCTTTATGGGCAGGGACAGGGAGTACACCAGGATCCTTCCTAGCCTGCAATGTTTCAAAACCAATCTTTCCCTAGAACTTGGCATCAAATGCCACAATCTACCATTAGCCTGGTCACTGTTAGTCATACTAGTGCTCCATCACCAAACTTTTCTAGTCACGTCGGAGATGGGTCAACATTTTCTACAAATTATGTCGACAGCTCGCACCCAACCTCTGTCAATTATGTTGGGGGCACCATCCTGTTCACCCTAAATCACAGTCGTGCCACATCTCCAACCTCTATTCATCATATAGGAGAAGACTCTCTTACCTCTTCCAATCATGATGATATCATGTCACCAGCCATTGTAAGCAATGCTAGGGGTATCGAGAAGCCTAGATGTCTCAGAGGTAAGCCTAAATTCCTTTGCAGAACTTGTGAAGGAAATCACCTTACTCGTTTGTGTCCAGTTACTACCGAGATACCATGAGTATGGACCTCTCCCAAGAGCCCTTCATATTCTAAGACATCTGTAATTTCCCTGCACCCTATTCCTCCTTCAAGCGACACGGTGCTACCTTCTCCTGACCTCACACCCATTATCAAAGATCCTATACCTATCACCATGAAACCTCTTCAGTCTATATCTGAAGAGGAGGTCATACCATTGCAATCTCTGGTCAATTCCACTCTCCGTGTAGAGAATGATACATAATTCAGCCATGTCATCAACATGCCAGATCCTTCTCCTTCTGAACGAGAGAGATCTATTCTTCCCCTGAGTTCTCTCCCTCCAAGTCCTGATGAGATTTCCTTCGATTGGGATGACCTGATGGGGCATACCATACCCCCACCTATGTCTTTTCCTGTAAGAGACATTATTCGAACCATCACTGAGACTATATACTCTGTTAGCATGTTCTCCTACTCAACATGGAAGACTTTTGGTTTTCCCAAGCTTTTGTCAGCTATCCATAAGATACTTACCTTCCACATAAGACTGGTATGGGAGCCCTTGCCTCCCCCTTTACATGTTTATTAGAACAACATCAACGAATCTGAGTTAATATCTTTTCCGACTCGTCTAAAAACTGAAAATATTGCCAAGTGATTTGTCCCTTTCAGACTCATTAAATTGGATTTGAAAGGTCATGAGACTTAGTTAAGCTCTTTTCTGACTCGTTACCAAAAATAGAAAAGATTGTCGAGTGAACTTGTCTTTTTCACACTCGTAAATTGGATTTGAAAAGATGTCTATTTGGCACAATTTTATCCCTTTTTCACACCAAATAGACTAAAAGACATAAAAAAGGACATTTTTTGGTGTTAAGTTGTAATTACATCTCATGCCCCCGCTTGCAGTATTGAACCTTTAGTCGGTTCTCGCTTTGCGTTATAAACCGTTGCCTAAGCAGTTTTTGCATCATCAACCAAGCAGAGCCCTATTTATATCCTACATAATTTGACAACCTATACCCTGGAGGTAACATCACCCAGAGTGTCCATCTCTTGCATGAATTTCCTTGCATTGAGCATAGGTACGTTCCACTGCTGGAACTAGTTTTTCTTACTTGCGACACTCGTTTCCTCCTCTATATCATAGCATTCATTTGTTATGAAAAAACAAAAAAAGAAGGTAAGTAAGGGAGTACTATATTATATTTGGCAACAGTTGTGTCGCCTTTGAACAAAGCACAAAGTTAGTGAGTCCTTGTGTCATCATAATATTGGGTTTAACATGGCCTTAGGAAGTTGATCTCATTACAGAGTTTTCTCTACTAATTGGTTACTCTTCCAATCCCTATAGAGAACATTATTAATGCCTCCTACATATAATAGTCACATCATTGAGTCTATGTTGTCGAAGTCTACCATATGTCTCATGCTCTTGTTCAAAGGAAGTCTATCAACCTGTGTCAACCATTCCTCAGAACTCTTGACTTTGCATGTCGGCCATACCTTCAATTTGTCTCAGAATCACATGATACTATGGTATTATCACGCACCCTAGCCCTACTTTCATCATTGATAAAACACCTTGAACCCAACAGTCGACATTTCATCATTGGTCGCTGACTGGGTGGTTTCCCTTGTGTTCGATGACAAGACATCTTATCACACTTTGGGATTTGTGCAGTGTCTTGGATGCCACTAGCCTTATTGGTGGTTTCCTTGTCTTTGTCAACAACTTTCATCATTGGTTGTTATTCAGAGGTTCTTTTTCATGTACTGGTTTCATTTGGCACACACAAAAGACACACAGGGTCGTTGTGTAATGATCCCAAGCCAAATTCTTTCTTGGAATCACTAACTACTACTAGTTTATTGAGTTATTAAGTGCATACAAGATTCATCAACACATGGAGATCACAATATATTCAAGATGTAGAAGCACAAGCAAAGATCTGACCT
>ML800656.1:18513-42178 GCA_009831015.1 Picea engelmannii
GATTCAACTAAAATCATTGGAAAAGTCACAATCAGAATTGGAAACAAGAATACCAAGGAAGAAAATGTTCTACTAGTAGAAGATATGAAACATAATCTTATAAGTGTGAGTCAAATGTGTGAACAAGGTCATAAAGTTACTTTTGATTCACAAAAGTGCGAGATAAGAAAAGAATGTTCAGGAAAATTGATTGCAACAACTGCAAGAACTTCAAGCAACAAATATGTACTAAGTGAAATTGGAAATGAAAAGTGTTGTCTAGGAAAAGAAGATGAAAGTTGGCTATGGTACAAAAGAATGGGTGAAATACACTTTGATAACCTTGTCCAAGTCAACAAAAAGGAATCAGTTAGAGAAATTCCCCAGATTACAAAACCAACCAACACTTTATGCAAGCATTGTCAACAAGGAAAGCACACAAATACTAGGTTTAAATCAAAAGAATATTCAACGACAAGACCATTGGAAATTGTGCATAATGATCTAGTTGGACCAACTACAACAAATTGTTTAAAAGGTGAGAAATACTTTATGTTTTTAGTTGATGATTATACAAAAATGACTGCAATTTGCTTTCTCAGGAATAAGTCAAAATCTTTTGAAAACTTCAAGGTCTACAAGGAAAGGGTTGAAAATGAAATGGATTCAAAAATCAAATGTTTGAGATCTCATAATGGAGGAGAGTTCACTTCAAAGGAATTTATCGACTACTGCATCAGGAATGGAATAAAAAGGAAATTCTCCGTTGCTAGGACACCTCAACAGAATGGAGTTGTTGAAAGAAAGAACATGACATTACAGGAAATGGATCGAACAATGTTAATGGATTCCAAATTGACAAATATCTTTTGGACACATGGAGTGCATACAATGGTTCACATTCAAAACAAATTAATGCTCATAAACAACATTGATAAAACTCCCTATGAGCTATGTAAAGGAAGACCAAAAAATGTGAAGCACTTCAGAGTATTTGGAAGCAAATGTTACATCAAAAGAGAATATGGCAGAATGAGAAAGTTTGACTCTCGTGTGGACAAATGAGTACTTGTTGGTTACTCAAGTACAAGGAAAGCGTACAAGTGTTACAATTTGAGGTTGAACAAAGTTGTGGAAATCATCAATGTAACAATTGATGAAAAACCTGGACGCGAATTAAAGGAAGAAGAAAATGAATCATTGGAACAACTTTACGAAGAAGAAGTAGAAGGTGAAGAAGAAGTAGAAGGGGAAGATGAAGAGGATCAGACAGAAGTAGAAGAGAAAGTTCAACAAGTGCCTCCAAAGACACCTAGAAAACGAGTACAAAATAATCATCCTTCAGATCAAATTATCGAAAACAAATATGTAGGAGTTGAGACTAGAAGAAGAATCCATTCACCAGAACAAACACACCTAACACTCTCATCTACGATTGAACCAAACAATTTTGAAGAGGAAAACAAGGATGAATTTTTGAATAAGGCCATGGATGAAGAATTGGATCAAATAGATAAGAATTACACTTAGGAATTGGTTCCAAGACCAAAGAATAAGAATGTGATTGGCACAAAGTGGGTATTCATAAATAAATTGAATGAAGATGGACATGTTACAAGGAACAAAGCTAGATTGGTATGTAAAGGATACACGCAGGTTAAAGGAATCGAATTTGAAGAGACATTTGCTCCAGTTTCCAAAATGGAAGCAATTTGATTTCTCCTAGCTTATGCATGTTCCAAGAATATTAAAATGTATCAGATGGACGTGAAATCAGCTTTTCTGAACGGGGAACTTGAAGAAAACGTTTACATTGAACAACCAGAAGGATTTCAGTTGTTAGAGAACACAGATAATGTGTGTAAATTGAAGAAGGTCTTGTATGGTCTAAAACAAGCTCCTAGAGCATGGTACTCTAGACTGGATGAATATCTACAAAAGGAAGGGTTCCGAAAAGGAAGTGCATACAACAACCTCTATATCAAGGTAACTCAAGATAGTATTTTATTAATTGAAGTTTATGTTGATGATATTATTTTTGAAAGTACTGATGACAGGTTAAGCCAGAAATTTGCAAAGGATATGCATAATGAATTTGAAATGTCATTACTTGGAGAACTATCCTTCTTTCTGGGTCTTTAGATATGTCAAAGCAACCAAGGAATTTTTATTTCTCAAACTAAGTATATCATATAAATGATAAAGAGGTTCGAAATGGAAGATTGCAAACCAGTTACCACTCCTATGCAAACCAGTTGCAAGTTGAGCAAAGATGATGATTCAAATTCTACAAACCAGAGACAATACAGGTCAATGATTGGTAGCTTACTATATATGAAAACATCCAGACCAGATGTAATGCATGCAGTTGGACAGGTGGCATGATTTCAAGAAACACCAAATGAATCACATGTATTAGCAGTGAAGAGGATTTTCAGATATCTCAAAGGAACAAAAGAATTTGGATTATGGTATCAAAAAAGAAAGGATCTATCACTTATTTCATACACAGATGTAGATTGGGCAGGTTGCATTGATGACCGATGAAGCACCAGTGGAGTAACGTTCTACTTGGGTGAGTGTTGAGTATCATGGTTAAGCAAGAAACAATCATCAATATCCTTATCTACAACTGAGGCAGAGTATATTGCATCAACAACATATTGTACACAGGTTCTATGGATGAAACAAACTCTGACAGATATACAGGTTGAGTATGATGAGCCCATTCCAATATATTGTAATAATACAAGCACCATCAATATCTCAAAGAACCCAGTGATGCACTCCAAGACAAATCACATTCTAATAAAGTATCACTTTATATGGGAATAGGTTACAAAGAAGAACATCAAAGTTGAATATGTGGGAAAAAAAAAACAAGTGGCAGACATATTTACAAAAACACTTCCACAGGAAGCCTTTGAATATCCATGCCAGAGACTCATAGTAATTTCTACTCCAAAATGAATGCTTTTGAATTCTTATCTTATATGTCTTAGATTTACACGAGGAAGCACCATAAAGAGGAAAATCCAGGTTGGAAGGAAGAGTTCAGTTAGGGGGAGCATCCCCAGATGGAAATATACCTTTTCCATTGATGACAAAGGGGGGGGAGATTTATTAGATGCAAAGGTAAATGATTGGAGAAAGAGTACATAGGCATGGTTCCAGGGGGAGCATGAATGACATGACTTCAATATTACATCAGAGTGTTTCCATCAATGCTAAAGGGGGATATTGTTGATTAATTGGGTTGGTCGTCATTGATGTCAACCCTTGAAGAAAGTCCGGTAGCGAATTTCAGTGGCACAAAATTTTGGGTAATGGACCCAATTTTGTTTGATGGATAATGGTATGAGTTTTGATATATTTGTAGGTAATACTATTCTAGATGGATAATACATGTCATGCCATTTCTGGTGGTATGTGGAATGTCACATAACTCCTCATGGTTAGAGAGTTATGGCCATGTGAAGTTGGAGAACCCTCATGAGTCATCTAGAATCCCCAGAAGGTCAAAGTAGTCAAAGTGTTTGCAAAATAAATTATTTAAATTATAAAGTTAATGGAGAACTCCCTAAAATAAGGAAAGTGGGATGCTACATGAAAGTATAAATAAGAGACAAGGCTCTCTCATTTAATCACACTTGAACCTATTGAATATCATTGGATATCTATTTTGTGAAAGGTTATTTGGGCAGGTATTATTGAGAGAGAAAAGTGTGGCAAGAAAAGTGCGGCAGAAAAAGTGCGGTAGAAAAATCACGGAAGAAAAATCACAGCAGAAAAAGTGCGGTAGAAAAACCATGACAGAAAAATCGCGGTAGAAAAATCGTGGCAGAAAAAGTGAGGAAGAAAAATTGCGGCAAAAAAAGTGCGGCATAAAAATCGCGGTAGAGAGATATGGCACATCTTGTTTAAGGTATGTTTTGTGAGCTAGGGTTTATCTCTTGAGATGGTATTGGATGTTCAATATTGCTGCATATATCAAATTTGTTGAGGGATACAATTGGTATTTTGTTGTTGGTATTTGGCATATGGGTATTGGTCTTTTGGTTGTGATGTGTTGCTGAAGTTGTTGGTTTAACTTGAGGCTACATAATAGTGAGGTTGTGGCACCTGGTTTGATTTAAGGGTTTATGGATATAGTGATGCATTTTTTATGGTTATATTGGTGTATGTCTTTGGTATATGGTTGAGTTACATGTTGGGTACATGGTTGAGACAAGTAGTTGATGAGTTGCACATACATGAGTTGTATAGTTGATGATGTTGGTACATCTTGATGAGTCATAGTAGATGTGTAGTTGATGCATGGTACATGTTGGTTCAGGTTATTGGTACAGGTTGGTTGGTGCAGGTTGATTGGTACAAGTTGTTACAGGTTATTGGTATAGGTTGACAGTGGCAGTGGTTGATTTAGTGATAGTGACATGTTGTCTACATTTCAGATTTATATTTCAGGGCGGTTGGACGAGGCAAGGACAGGTGGTTGTAGCCACCTTTCGGTTGTAGCCAAAGAAATTAGGGGGTTGTAGCTTCCTTTTGGTTGTAGCCATAGAATTGGGGACTTGGAGCTTCCCTCATGCTGTAGCCTGAGAAACTAGGGGGTTGGAGACTCCTTCCAGTTGCAGCTGGAAAACAAAGGAAGTTGGTGCTTCCAATGAATGTAATTCTTCAAGACATATAAGAAAAAACATTATGTGGTTTTCTCCTGCTTTGGGTTTCCACCTAAAAACATTGGTGTACTATGTATGTGTATGATTGCTCATTTGTTCATTGTTTATTTACTTTGCAATTATTGGATGATAATGCTACAATGATATAACACTTGCATTATATGGTTAAAAAGGATTAAATTTCTCTATTACTGATTCACCCCCCCTCTCAGTAATCCAACACATGAATGAGGGTAAATCTCGACCATTGATACTTATGACACGAGTAATTCCCATTTCGATGACCACGTCAACTATCATGTCACCTTTCTGCACTTTCCATATCACCTTCCATTTCAACTGCCATGTCATCTTTTTGTACTTGCCACGTCAATTTTTGTACCTCATCTCTACCACACCATCTACCACATCAAGTACCATGCGAACGACCATGTCATTGAACACATCATCATGGTATGGATGTCTCTACCAATCATCGATGTTCGAGGGTTTCAGTTGCATGTTTTTTGTAGCGCGACACAAAGTTTTGTCGATGCCAATGAACTCATCGGGCACCGACATATTGGTCAAAATCTTAATATTTCCGCATGGACACATTCTTCCTATCACCAATTGATCGTCGACATCCACCCATATCATATCAACATTTAAAGGGCCACAAATAATCACCAATTCTGATGAACCTTGCTAATGGATGAATCCTAGGCATTTGATCATGGGAGAGGAAAGATCCTGGCCGTAAAAATCCTCAGCGTACACCGTATCCTTTTCTCATGGCCGTATGAAATCCAAATCGCTTGCCACATCACTTGTCATGTTGACTTATCACATTGCCAACTGTTGGCACATGGGTAGACCCAGGGTTCAATGCTACAATAACGCACCAACAAAGCCCTAACTACCGGCCCTTTCGGCAACACCTGCGAAGTAGATGAAGTCTCACCCGAGGTAGAGGTAGGGGTGGTTGCGAGACTCAAGTGTTTGCAATCTTAGATGGGACAGAGATATGTGATTAGAACACTTAAGAAATCACTTAGCGTCGTTAATTCCTCAATATATAGTCAATATCCACTTCGCTTGTAAGACAAAACTTCACAACATTCACACTAATCTACTATATTCAAGCACTTAGCATATACAAATGGGTCAGAGTGAGCATATTAAGCACTAAGCATGAATATCTAGATCAGATCTAACATTCTCACATATAATAAGCACAAAGCATGAATAGATCTATCTAAACATATCAGAGCATCTTGCATATAATATGTAAATACATCAAGAAAAATCACAAAGCACATCACATAGGGTTTACGTGGTTCACCCCACCCTGGGGCTACGTCCACCAACTCTTCTTCTTTATATTCTTTGATCAATCGGTTACAAGCATAGAGCCTCAAAATCCTTACTCCGCATAGGACATAATATTTACACAGCTAGCTAGATCCTTCTTCCTTGCATTACAACACAAATCCTTATACAATCTCTCATAGGTACTTGCACTCAGCTCTACAAGTCTCACGCATAATGCAGAGAGCAATTACAATCCTTTGATCACATAGATCTAGCACTTGGCCATTCCTTTAGCACTTAGCTCACTGACCTCTTTCTATATTTCCTATCCTTTTATATATACATTACAAAATAAGCCTAAACATGGGTAAAACCATGGGTCGACATCCCATTCCTGTTACATATTCCCAAAAACCCAAAAGGGGGATGAGATCCTATGATCTCCGCTTCGACTTGCACTCCTCCTTTGACTTCTATCGAAGTCCTAAAATAGGTCAACATGACCAAGAAAATCCCAAAACTTGGTCAAGGGCCAACAGTCCCCTAACACTCACCTATGATGCGTCCCGAGTCACTCTGGTCTGATCAACTCTGCCTCAAACGCCTCAATCTTGGCTTGAGCTGCTTCAACTTGCTGCTTTGCTGTGGCCTCTTGTTCGGTGAGCTCCTTGATCACTGCGTCATTCAGTGGCCCTTCTAGGTGTTGTTCTGCTATGAGGACGACCTGTTCTAGCTCAGCTCCTTGGCTCTCAACCTCTGTAAACAACAGACATGCCTTGTCTTGCATAGGTTGAAGTCGTTGAGTGACTTCCATCATTTTTCTTTGAATCATATGGATTTGATGCTGAGCTGTGCATTTTTCTTGAGATCTCTTCATCCTTTCTACAACTGACAAGGCCTTCAGCTGCACCTGTAGTGTATCCGCATTCTACTTCGATTCTTGGAGCTGCGACTCCAGTGTCTGCAATTTCGTATTTTTAGTGAGATTTTCATAGGTCTGGGCACTACAGTTACTGAGCTGCTTGCATTCCAAGGCAAGAGATTTTAATCTTTCAACTGCACTGCGGGAAACTGCTTCTCTTTGGTTCTTTATCTCCTGTGGGGTTTCAAGTACTGCGCGGAGCTCTACATTGGTGATGCATTGTTGTAGCTTATGGATTACCTCTTCTAGTTGTGTCACCTGCTGTGGAACTTGTTCCTCGGTCTGTACTTCGATGACTGTCACATAGCGAAGTGATCTGTTAACCCTTTCCTTAACTTCAAGTTGCTCGACGAGCAACTGTTCCTTGCTTTGATATAGCTCTGCTTTTTCTTCATCCCATTTTTCTTGTAGAGAGATATTTTCCATTTCTGCAACACTTCTTTGATCCTCAAGGTCTTTCTGTACTTGCGCTAAAGCCTGGGTGGCTTGTGCTATTTCTACTTGAGCTCGTCGAAGGTGAGTGTTATCACCGGAATTTCATCCACAAATGGTTACAGAAATCCAATATCTTCAAAACACCCATTAGTTCACTCATGGACCAAAAATGCATCTCCAAAAGGTCCAAAACTATACAACGAACAATAAAATCAACATGTGCTGAAAATACACAAGGCACGCATGGACGCGCGATAATCAGATAACATTGGTAAAACGCACATGCACCCGATGCATGATTGTGGACAGAAAAAGCCACGCACACCTCAAAACAACGCATTTATGATATTGGTCGGCCTTCCACCCACTTCTCGTTCAACTTCCAAGTTGATTTGACATCCAAATCTCGGCTGAATCCGAATGGGGGGATAGTCAAATACCTAAAGGTGCCCTAAAGGGCCCCTTATTCACACTAAGAACTGGTTACATAATACCTCAAATCTATGCTATAAAAGGAAGCCATGGGTGCACTATATTTTCAAGGAATTCATTTGTATTGTTATGTTGCTAATATTCTCTTGGAGGATCCTCTGTCCTCATCAAGAGAATGCTAGAACCATTTCATTTAGGCATTCATATAACCTCTAGATTGAATGTGCTTTGGATTCTCTTCACCATTTCATTTTAGTTTCTTACTTGTAAGAAGAGCTCAACATTTGGGGGTCCAAGAGCCCTCCCTTGGAGGAAGAGGGGACCCAAAGTCTCCCTTTCTCTTTGGTGTTTTCTTTCCACTAATACAATCCTTTCCATTGGTGGCATGAGTCTTGTTTATTTCTTGTTCTAATGTCCTTATGCACTCTAGTTTAATTTTTTTTATTGTTCATAGTTTAACTCTTTTCTTATCCTTTATGCTTTATACTTCTAACTCTTTCCTCTATTGCTATCTTGCCTAGCTAACCCAACTAGGCTTGTAAGCACCCTTATTTTGCTCATTTAGGTGTCAAAAGAGGTGCAACAGATTGACGACTCCACTGGGAATTGGTATCAATTTCCTACCCCATTTGGGTTATTTTAGATCTTCTTTTTGTTTCTTTAACTTGCAACGACCATAACCAGCCCAAGCCAACCTGCAAAAAGCCAAGTTCAAAGCTGAGCTGAGAGAATTTCATTCGTAATTTTCTTCACAGCCATGTAATAGATGTGCACAGGTTTTTTGACCCATAGGTGCATCTTCAACGCATGTGTGCCAAAACCACTGTATTGCAATCACTTTCAGTTAGCGCATTGGCGCTCACAATGCCTCTGTCTATTCCGAGACCCGCGCACCTGTGCAGAAAAACACACATTGTAAGATTTTTGTGATTTGTGGAGGGTCCATAGTCTTCTTAAAATTGATTCCATGCACATTGTAATCTGCACCACACTTACATTCCCTCTCCATATAAAGGGATTAGTCAAAACATAGGCACTTGGGGGGTTAAAACCATTATTTTTCCTCTTTTTCTTTTGTGTTGCCACATGGATGGCTTGCTTTGATTAAAGTTTAAGTTGGAATCATTCTACATCACATATAAAACTTGCATTGGGACCATAAATTGGATATCAATCATTGAGTATGCTCTTCTCTCTCGCCCCAAAGTGATCTTGAGAATCAGAAAGAGATTGAGGGAAAATTTCATCTCCCCTAAAAAAAATAAAAAATCTTTAGGAGAGGAAAAAAGCCCCCTCAAGACTCCTCTTATTTTATTTTTTCAAACACATCTTAAGATTGTAATGTGCCCATACATGCCCACATGCTACAAATAAAGGATAATGATTGAAGTTTACTTTCTTAGATTAAATCATTAGGGAAGTTTAAAGGTTTTGTAATGGGCCCATACATGCCCACATATGCACAATCTAGGATAGTTTCAAATCTTTCTTAGATTAAATCACATTAGGGAGTTAAAGGAATAGTAAGGAGCCACATGTCCACATGCTAGTTTTCTAGGGACTTTAAAATTACACAAGATTGTACCAATGAAATTTAGTTAATTAGGTAATCAAGACTTGTAAGGACCACTTGAAGTCCACATGCAACAAGGTGACACCTAATTAAAAAAAAATAAAATTGCACACTTTCACTTGACACAAAGTCACTACTCACTCACATAGTTTTCATCTCGAAACGTGGAGGTTGAAGTAAGTTTCCTCCAAAGGGATTCCGAAACACCCCACCCTTTTCTTGACGAAACTATCCACTCCCACTTAATGTCAACGAGATTGGCTCACACCCCCAATCTCTCAAACAACCACATCTAATTTTTTTTCTAAAAAATCACTAAGTTTCCTCCACAGGAGGTGCCAAAAGAAAGTTTTTAGTCTAGGTAGGATCTTGGAGATAGACATCCAAACAACTCCCCATTATCTGGTTCTCACATCTTCAAAACAATAGAAGTTGTCAAATAGGGAACTTTAAATCCTCCAAGTCAAGTGTTCCTACACCATAAGGTAGGGAGATACCCATGAAGGGTTGAAGGCCGAGGTCCGATTGTTCTGTGCGTCCCCCCTTGAGGCACCCACCTCTTGGACGAGATTCAACCCGTGACCCATTTCTTAGGCCAAAAATCTAAATGTTGCATTTTGACCCAGGTACCTAGTGACCAAATTTTAGGACATCTACCCAGGTGGAAATTGTAGGTTGCAATTGCACCTTGATCAAATTTTGTGTGGCTATTGGGAAATATCGCCAACTCTTTCGGGATATGCACCCTCTACCCCTCATTATAACTGATTACTTCATCCTTCACTAGTTCCTCTTTGGCGGATTTAGACCCCACTATTGAGTGCTATTGGAAGGTACAGTGTTTTTTGAGAGGAAGGACGTTACATCTTTTAGGACATGAGAATTTGTTTTCTTTGTTCTCCCACATGGAAAAAATCCACGTATCCACATATATGCTTGTTTATCAAATTTCTTTATGTATGATGCCCTTCTAATTACATCTGACTGTGAAATATATTGTGAAGTTTCAAAAATTACAGCAAAGGCTCTTGTTCATTTATTTCTCTCATCACCATTTGCACACATCCACTTAGCTAGTCGTACATCATAGGGGACCCACAGAATCCCCGTCATTCCAGACGCTTGCTAAATCTCCTTCCCATTCTAGGGGGAGTTCCTAGTCTTGCCAACTCATTGGCCATACTTTCCCTTCACCCCTGTGAGTGCTACTCTCTTGGGATCATCTTTTCTTGGTTCCACTTTGCTTGGATCCACTTCCCAAGGTCAAACATCCCCACACTCTCCTTTACATGAAAGTGGGGGGCCAACTTCTTCTCAAGGGGGAAGTACAAACCCACCTAGTCTCTCTCAAGGGTCAGGTACCCAAAACACTCACACTATGGCTGAAACTAATCCTCCTCTACCACCTCATATTCCATACTTGGCTTCCCTCAACATATCAGATCCGACTAAACTCACCAATGATCCTATATTACATAACCCCACCTAGCCTGCAATGCCTACCAAACTGCCTTCAGACATCCCCAAGTTTGAAGGAAAAGTGAGAGACGATCCCACCAACCATATCATGACCTTTCAACTATGGTGTTCTTCAAATAACGTCATGGATGATTTCGTTCGATTGAGGTTATTTCAACACACGCTCACTGGCCCATCAGCCAAATGGTATGTAGAAGAAAAATCTGGGTCCCATGTGACCTTTGAATCCTTGGACAAAGAATTTTTTACCTTATTTCAACTACCAATTCGTCATGACAATGGCATCGAACTACTCTCAGAGTTTAAACAAACCTCCTCCATGCACATCGCTGACCACATTCATGAATGGCGTCTGCGACGTAGTCTCTACAAAGCTGACGCTACCCCGCAACAATGTCTCAATTGGTTTCTCAAATCACTTATTTCCCTCCTTGCCAAATATGTGGCCGCCACCTTCCCCTAGTCTGAAGAAGAGGCCATTATCAAGACCCAACAGTTTGAACTCATTTATGCATTGTTAGGGTACCTATATATGGTACTGTCGGATGCCCTAAGACCCATGCCATTCGACCAAAATAAACCAGGGATGCCTCACTCTATGGATGGATTGATTGGTACCATGTCACACCACAATCCATACCCCCCACAACCAACTATGTATGGTACACCTCCATATGCACCAGTATATGGGGGACATCCTTACTATCCCCCTCCCCCTTATAAAAACCATACCATGTTGCCCTTCCTCCACCCATAAGTGGACCCCCGTTAGCACCCATCACGCGCCCAGCTATTCAACCTACTTATGGGACTCCCTCTACCTCACCTTATACCCTAAACACTAGTGAAAGCGTCACGCCTTCCTATGTCTCCTATGGATCATTACCATTGAATAATCCATACTTTCCATTCCCTGGTCCCCCCCAGCCCATTCCTTCACCACAAGGACAACCACATGCTGGGGTTAATTTTGTTCAACCCTCTCCCTTTTAGCAATATCAAAATTTTGAACAGCTGAATACAGCTAATCTATCCCATCAGTCGAACAATGCCAAAGGAAAGGAAAAAATCAAAACAATAATAATCTCGGACCAAAAGGAAACCAGAACCAACCCCAACAGAACCAACCTGCAGGGGGAAACCAGAACCAGGGGAACCAGAACCCCCAAGGGGGAAATAAAAAAAAATGCCAAGGGAAAAACAACAACAATATTCAGAAAAAATTCCCTTGTGCCATTTGCGGTGAGTATGGCCATTATACTCACCATTTCCCCCAAATTGTGGACTTCAAATGGATGAAATAATCTGGTCATGGACCACGTCCACTAGCCTCGCCTTCCCCCCAACAGGCCCCACAACAATATGTGAAACACCCACCCTCGACCATGTTGCAAAACCCCATACCACATCAAGGGGTGATGAACACCCAACAAGAGATGCAACCTGTCCCACCACAGGCAGGACCATATCACAGCCTGAGAACTTCTATAGACCGAACTATCCTCTTCACTACTGAGGAATAAGTCCTTCTACAAACGTGCAATTGTCAATACAGTGCACCCTTTGACCCTACTCCCATTACCTCGGAGGCCACCCTAGTCACAACTGGACCACCTTTGATGATTCCATGTCCTAATTCTGAAAAATATCTTCGCATCCCTTGCATCCCATTATGAAGGAATGCCAACAACCCTCAGGCTAGGGCAACCCACAATTATAGTTTGGTCGATGACTTGGTACAATCCCCCGCTGCCATGTCAGTCTTATAAGTTATTCAAACTTGTCCTACTCAATGAAAGTCATTACTTTCCACTCTAGGGGCAGTTGAACCTACTGATACTCGACTCATCACATTTGATCTCGATAGTGGAGAACCCTGTCTCCCCGCTCTTGTCACTTTTCAAATACCGGTTAAAATCCAGAATATCATAGTCCACCGCTGTATTATTGACGAAGGTGCATCCACATGCATCATGTCCAAAACCGTATGGCAGAAACTTGGCTCTCCAGAGATAATACCATCCACCATTACTCTGAGGGCTTACGGCGGACGAGCCTTGTCTCCCGAGGGGCTCTTCCAAAATTTCCTCATCGAACTCGGGGGAAAAACCATTCTTATTGACATTGAGGTTATCGATGCCCCACTTGACTACAATATTTTGTTTGGTCGTAGCTACATGTATTCTATGAAGGTAGTCGCCTCTTTTATGTTCCGAACCATGATGTTTCCCCATAACAGAAAGATCATTACCATCGATCAGGTATCACATTATGAGCCTAACCCTTCATCCAACATCGACAACATCCTCCCTTTTGTCCACACTAATTCAGATGCCTATCCACTCATCGATATGGGCCCCAAAATTTTTAAGGACCCATCCTTGCTAGGGACATACCACAGAGCACCACCGCTCATCCTTCCCTTAGCACAAGTATGTTTCGTCTCCACCAACGAAACGACAACTGAAGATACTCTCCCTCCCACCGAGGCCTCTTTCATCCCTGACATCCCACTAGTCGCCGAACTCCTCCCTCAGGAATCTCCTGGAACTTGTCCAACTCTACCCATTCTTGATTTCCCCCTCCCTCAGGGCCATATCCCGGTTTGGGAGACAGTCCCCCAAGCCATTACCCAAATCCCCTTCTTCTACCCTCCACCAGGTGTACAAGCATTCCAAGTAGCTGCAACACTTACCCTCTCAAATATGGTGTTGGAAATTATAGTATGGTATCTACATCCACCAGAAATGGTGCCTCAACCATCCCTCCCTCCCCAAACAGAAGGAGTACCCATGCAGATTCCCATACTTACTCCTGCCACACCCCCCACACCCCTATTCACTAACACCAATGTTACAGCTGGGGGCATACGGAAGAAGAAAGAGCCCCCCGCTCCGCTTCCCCCACATGTCCAACCTCCCTGCGTGCTGTGCGAGAAAGACATACACCCCACCAACAAATTCCCATCTCTCCCCGAGCTACACAATCTAATTCAACTCCCTCGAGCACCACCACCACTTGTCGCTTCATCTAGTACTGCCATTATCTCCAAGAACACAAGTAGAAAAGGATTGCGAACCAAATTTGCATGCACCATCTGTTTAAGATATGGCCATTATACACACCATTGTCTAGCGTTACCTCAATTCTGGGTTATGGCACCCGTTTTTCGATCCGTGTTCAGCCACGGGATCAGGACCTCGTTATGTACATAATTCCATTCCCCAGGCCATTTTCCATCCTCAGCCCCCGGGGGAAATTTTTCTCATATTACGCTTAGGTATGCATGCTTACATTATTGAATAACTGCTATATGATCTTTCTCTTCAGTTATTGTTCACGTTGGGTATTCAGTTTTCATGTGTGCAGGTACCTGATCATTATACCTCAGCAGTATCCTTTCAGGTATATTATCGACACTGGCATGTAGTCATTGCCTTTGAATATGAAAATGCATCTCCCAGTCACACCCTCTGATCTTTGCCTCTAGGATATCTATATTCGGCTCTGCAGTACTGTCACCTTCACTGCATTTTGGTACTGTCACTTGGTAGCACTCTCCCCCACATGAGTTGTCCCATTCATAGTCCCCCTTGGCACTTTGACACTCATGCTTTTTTCACCCCTTAGAGATGGGAGTCCTGATAATCTTACGCATCATCGAGAACCAACCACATACTCCTTCTCCTCACTATGCTAGCCTACCCAATGGAATCCCAGGTTACTGAATCATGGTTTTATTTTAAATGCATCCCCACAGTCTCATTCACCATCCATTTTCATCCACCATTAGTTTACCCATCTGCAGATTGTCCTCCATCCATTTCTCTGAATACAGAAACCCACCTATGGGCCCCTTACCCTCCACTTGTTTCCAAAACAACTTGTGCCATCATCGACCAAGCCATATTACATTGGGGCACCTGTTTCTGTATCTGCACAATCATCCCAACTTATTTTTTATTCTTTTGATAATTGTACAAACCCTTTTTCTGCATTTTTATAGTTTCTGTTGTTGCCTTTAGAAACCTTCCTTTTCCCAGCAAAGCAACCCTTGTAGCCCTTGGTTGTGGAATTTTTCACTTCCTGACATCAATGACATTATCCATAAACCCCAAGTATCTTACAACCCATACACCTTTTTGATCTCTATGTTTGTCCATTTTGTCACGCCTCTGGCACAACTCACGCCTGTCTAGTCGTGCCCCTGATGCTAGATTCAGTTTTACGGTTGCTTCCACTTTGCATATCTCCCCAACCAAGGGCAGTGTTGAGTCTCACCACATCTTGACTTCGTCTATGTACCTCATCAATTCCTGATCTCATCCAATGGATTTCAGGAAGCCCTTTGCTTCTTGGAGTCACGTCTCCCTTTCTGTTGACATTAGCATGGTTTCCAGAAGGGCGACAATATCTTGACTCTCATTTCCTTTACAATGAGGAGTCTCGAAGGACACAGGGAAAACCACCATTGTTCTCTTCTTTCGTTGACCCCCATAACATTTGACTTCAACACTATCTCTTGTTATAGTGGGTCTTACTTTGTGACTATTGCAGTTGTTTTATCGTAGCTGAAGACCTCTGAAATTTGATAGACTATCAATGTTTTCACATTATCGACACTTCTCACAGGTGTCCTTACCTTTTTCAGAGTTTGTTCACCATTAGAATATTCCTCTGTTATTATCAAACCGCCATGGAGGGAACTGCAGTGATCTATGTCCACACACAACTTCAGTTACTATATTACATCTTTTTGAGTCACATGACATGAGCATGGGGCATGCCCGCCTCGTTTGTACATATTTTTATTTGTTTTCACACCTTGGGAAAGGATAGGGTCCTACAGGTTCCCCTCTCCTTCCAATGGGTCGCTCTTGACACACTCCATAATGCTCTTTCTTACACATGTACTCTCAGTAGAAGAAACATTGATATATTTCGGCTATACATATGCTCCTAACCTGACACATCAGGGGGAATCTGTTATCACCGGAATTTAGTCCGCAAATGGTTACAAGAATCCAACATCTTCAAAACACTCATTAGTTCACTCATGGACCAAAAATGCATCTCCAAAAGGTCCAAAACTATACAACCAACAATAAATTCATCATGTGCTAAAAATACACAAGGCACGCATGCACGTGCGACAGTCAAATAACGTTGGTAAAGCACACATGCGTGACTGTGGACGCAAAAAGCCGCGCACACCTTAAAACGACACATTTATGATATTGGTCGGCCTTCCACCCAGTTCTGGTTCAACTTCCAAGTCGATTTGACAACCAAATCTCGGCTGAATCTGACTGGGGGGCTGGTCAAAGAGCTAAAGGTGCCCTAAAGGGCCCCTTATTCACACTAAGAACTGGTTGCATAATACCTCAAAGATATGCTATAAAAGGAATCCATGGGTGCACTATATTTTCAAGGAATTCATTTGTATTGTTATGTTGATGATATTCTCTTGGAGAATCCTCTGTCCTCATCAAGAGCATGCTAGCACCATTTCATTTAGCCATTCATATCATCTCTAGATTGAATGTTCTTTGGATTCTCTTCACCATTTCATTTTAGTTTCTTACTTGTAAAAAGAGCTCAACATTTAGGGGTCGAAGAGCCCTCCCTTGGAGGAAGAGGGGACCTGAAGTCTTCCTTTCTCTTTGGTGTTTTCTTTCCACTAATACAATCCTTTCCATTGGTGGCATGAGTCTTGTTTATTTCTTGTTCTAATGTCCTTATGCACTCTAGTTTAATTTTTTTATTATTCATAGTTTAATTCTTTGCTTATCCTTTATGCTTTATACTTCTAACTCTTTCCTCTACTGTTGTCTTGCCTAGCTAACCCAACTGGGCTTGTAAGCACCCTTATTTTTCTCATTTAAGTGACAAAAGAGGTGCAACAATGAGCCTCAACTATATCAACAATCCGGTGTAATTGAGTGGGATCGTCACCTAGTTCTGGTGTTCCAACTATCAGGGGCACAATGGATACTGTGCGGGTAGACTGTAGTGCCTGCTACACTCCTTGGAGATCATGCTTAATCCGAATGAATACCTCCTTCTTCTTAGATTCTTGCTGTTATCGAACTAATCGGTAGGTGTAGACATTAACATATCTCCCTAGATCCACCTAGATCTAGAACAAAACAGGACATGACATGACTCTTTCCCTAAGTTATGACCATTGAATTAACTAGTAAGGAGGAACAAGTGACATACCTTTGTATCGCTTCCTAGGGTCTCTGTTGCTCCTGCTTTGCTCCGATTCTCTCATGAGGTTAAGACCAAGACAACACAAACCAACTAAAGTGAAGATAGCAAAATATATTCAATCGTCAACTTATGTGTATGATCAAGGAATTACACAATAAAGTAAGAATGACTTTATGGGAAAAGGACATGCTGCTGTATCATATTAATCGAAAGTAGAATATACAACCTGATTGCCTTGATGTCACAAACTTCCTTTCGGTGACTCTTGGTTCCAACATACACACTTACTCGATCCTTGCATGAAGAAGATTCAATTCCTCTTGATAGACTTGCTAGAGTCTCCAAGTTCCTGTTCAAGCTGAGTTCTTCACACAATTCCTTCACCAATTCTCCAATTAATCTTTCTTAACATTTTCCATGAGAATCCCATCAATATATAGGAGAGGATGAGATGGTTACTTGGATGAGAATGATCCCACCAAATTAGGGAAACCGGTAACATGATAACCATTCGAATACCAACCCATTCTCTAGAAGATTCCCTTCTAGAACCATCGAGACTTCATTTTTTTCCAAGATTGAAAACAAGTTCGCACCCTAGATATATAGCACAGTGCAAGAATTTCACACCCTAGCTGAAGGCAACCTGCGAGAATGGGACATTCTTGCACCATAGGCTATAAGCAACCTGCGAACTCTCTTCAAAATATGTTTTCTGGGAAGAGATGAATGTCACTTTTCTCAGGAGAAAGTTCTTGTTGGGATCCTGAGTACACCATCATCAATACACCATCAAGATGAAAAAAATCATGGGTAATAGAATGCCCCCCAAAGTTTGAGGCCGGAATCAGTGACAACTGGAATACTTTGTAAACTGCGTGTGTGTGTCGAAAACCAGGAGCGCACCTAATCGAAGACCTGCGAACAACCAAGCATCTGCAGAATATCATACTAGTTCTGAGGTAGGCATTCCCATACTCATATCACAGACGGATGACATTATAAGCATAGGTCATGGCCACAAATCATACACTGTGGATCCATGTCGTCAAAATATCGCATAGCCACCAGGAATACACTGTGGATCTATGCAAGAAAATTCAAATTGAGACGACATAGCCATGAGTCATACAAAGTGGATCTATGTGTCGGAAATTATACATATTCCATAGCAACCTGGACAAAAGAGATGAGATCCAGGGTCTTCAATCCCGTTGCCCGAAAGTACGAATCTAACCATGTGATTACATGTGTTGAAGTCGAAAATGGTAGAAACCACTTGATTACTGGTCATTTATGAAACCGTTAACAAGTGCGAGGGAAACCACCATTAATGTCAATGACTCCCAAGGTACACCAATACAATCCACCAAATGTGAATGAATGAGTTGAGGTCGAACATCCGACGAAATATTTCGATCAGGGGTCAATGATGTAAACCCACTGTAGAAAGTGAGGAAACCTGCCATTGAGGCATGCAAGTTCCAAGGTACCAAAGAATTTTTAAGTCTTGTTTCCAGATAACGAGCTGGAGTCGACGGAACAAAACTCGTCACAGGAGGGCCTTGATGTATCCCCCATCAATGACACGAAATGAGTAACATATTTTGAAGGTGAAACAGAGTATGATGTAAGTTGTATTGCACACAGGGAAGACCGACACAGAGAGAATGGACAACTGCAGATGACCGACTCAATAGAGGTTTCAAATGAACTTCTCTTGAACATATGAATGACACGACCAATGATTTGGCAGCATTGACTCAGAGACGACGCAGGGTATGACCTTGTAACAAATTGAATGAGAGACAAATGGATTTCCCAAACATGCTTCAAATAATGAATAGGGGGGTGTCATGTTCAAGAGTGACACTTACTGCCAATTAATATGAATACAAGAACACATCCCTTTCCCAAATTTTCCCCCACCATTTCTGGCGAGTACCTCTTTATTTTTACGCAAGCTTGAGGAGGATAACATATGCTTGTTGATATTAGCTCATCCTTCGGATGAGTCCTTCAGAGTATGTCTAACGAACCCTAGGAACGAGTGGTTCAGTCCCATTACGGGTCTGTCGATGTTTGTTTAACGAGTCCAAAGATAGAAAACTCGAAGGTTTTTCATGATTATAGAGTCTGGAAAAACACTTAAAAGAGAACTCTCTCAGTTCCTTTTTCGTAAAATAGTCCGATGAGACCGAAAAAGAGATAAATTATCACCCAATAGACACTTTCTTCAAATACTTTAACAAGCGTGAAAATAACAAGGTCGCTCGACAATCTTTTCATATTTAGAGAGTCTGAAAAGAGATTAAAGAGGACTCCAAGGGGGGGTTCCTTTTTCGTATAACCTTGTTGAGCCCGAAAAAGTGATAAAAGTGTGCTCGATTGCATTCTCATGTATTTTCGAGCATGAGCACGGACAAAGACCAAGCTCAAGGTTTTGTACAAAAACCATAAAAAACAATCAAACATGCGATGAAGAAGAAAAAATATCCGCATCCCTGTGCATGGACATCGAGGTCATTACGTCTGCAAAAGTCAAACTCATAAGGGTATTAGGAATTATGTTTTAATAAATAAACAATTATAAAATCCAATAACAAATGGTAAAAGTAAATATAAAGGGGTAAAAGTTCTTTTTACCATAGTCATTTTAACTTTACCAATATTTGAGTCCAAAACCCCTCTTTTGCCCTTGAATTTCGGCGCTCGATTGCGGGAGTTACGAGCATCCATTCGACGAACCGTCTCTGACAGTGAGGTAAGCTCCTTGTCCTCTATATTTTCATGGTTTGATTTTTCATTTTCATTGGTAAAAATCATAGTTTTGAGTTTGTTTTGGGGGTTAAAGTTGTGCTCAACCATTCTCGCAGGCCAGCCACACGGGACCTGCGAGAATGCTTCATTCTCATAGGTGACCCCAAAGGCACCTGCGAGAACCTCACACTGTGCCTAAAGGGTACCTGCGAGAACCGCAAAGTGGAAATTTTTTTAAAGTTTTGCTTAATGAAAAATATACCAAGTGTTGAATAGAGTTACTAACTTTTTTCTTATGCTTCTTATGTAGGTATTTGGCTATCACCATGGTTCTGGAATGGCGTGAAAGAGAGCATGAAGAAGATGATGCCATTACTGGGAATCATCCGACCACCATTTCCACTTTACGAGACAGTGGCCTCCTGAAATTCTTTCATATCCCAGGTATGAGGGCCCAAGTCAGGTTATTGGAGTACCTTGTGCATATGTGGGATCCCGACCAACAAGTATTCCATATAGGGGTCCACACATTGTCCTTATATATTGGGGACATTTATTTCTTGACAGGACTGTCATAGCATGGGTACCATGCGAGCCTGACTGGTAGCAGAGGTGGTGGGCTTCCCATGAGTGAGTACTGCTGTTTACACTGTGTTCCAGAGGTAGAGAGGAGCAAAGGGAAAGTAGCCATTTGGGGAGTGTGGGATTCGACCCTTCGCACTATTTTGTTCACCATTGCTCATATGGATGGGATATCTGCACCTCACATGGCTCTCCAGAGCTACTTTCAGTATGCCATAGAGTGTACTGAGCCTCGGGTTTTTAACTGGGCAGACACAGTGCTTCATAGCATGAAGAGGCAGTTGACCAAATGCAGGCAAGGCAATCTGAAGCAATTCGGGTACGAGTCTTTGCTGGTGTCCTTCTTTCTTGAGAGGGTTCCCTTGTTGAGGCTCCAACAGATCCAAGAATGTTGAGGTGGTGTCAGCTCATGGCTCGGCACATAGCTGGACCAATTATCAAATACAATGATGCCTTCTTCGACTGGTTGTGACCACAGATGTTGATGGTCGATGATTATGCCTATGTTGGGTTGGACTTCCGAGGAGATCCGAACTTGGCCCTGCCCGAGGGTTCTCAGTGGGGGGATCTTGGTAAGAAGTACACATTTTTTTTCTTTTTAAATGTTTTTATGAATTTTATCATATGAAAATGTTTTTATGTTCGTCCAAGGTCTAATTACAAAATTCTTTTTTGATGACACAGACGTGGGGCCTTACCGACCACCTGGTACTTCTCCTATTCAGCGACGAGGAGAGATGGCTCCAGTGCCAGGATGCAATGCTGAAGATTATGAAGAGGTGGAACAGAACCTAGAGGGTTTGACAGCAGACATTCCAGACATGCCCCTTGGAGAGGTTCCGTGACGTTATCAGCGTCATACAGTAAGAGTGTCAGAGTCCATTGGCCGACTGCTTCATAGGGTTGCCCAAGCATTCGTGTGTTACCATGAACGTCATCCATGGTGTCACTTTGTAGAAGCTATGAGCTTCAGATTTTGAAATTTTGGTCCTCGGACATAACTTTTTTGTAAAAACTTTTTTGATCGTTATATATACATACGGCTTCTACCGGTTTATCTTGTGTTGTGTGAAAATTGATGTGATTGATTTATAAATGACCCAAATCTCTGTCTAATACATAGTTAGCTAATGCATCAGTTAATTTATTTAGATGTCTAGGAATATGATGATATTCAATATAATCAAAATAACGTTCCAAGAGGTGAATTCACAAATACACTCGTAACAAAGTAGGACTTCGAATAGTATAGACATTACTTAACTGTAGTACTACGAGCTGCGAATCGAGTCGCACAACCAAGTGACGGATACCGAGTGAGATAGCATCAATCAACAAATCGATTACGGTGCTATACTCTGCAATGTTGTTGGTCACATGGCCGAGGCACACACCTCGTAAAGAGACAAGTTCATTTGTAGGGGCGTAAATTGCCCATGAAATGGAAGCAAGGTTCTGAGTACTACGGCTAGCACCATCAGTGAAGCCAATGTAGGGTAGCGAAGACTCTGACATCTGGAAATCAAACACAATGTCACATAAGGGTAGAGACCAGATAACGACAAAAACAAACTACAGTAACACACAAGAAGTACGATACAATAAAAATACAGGTACTCATGCACCGGTGATCTTATGCATAGTACTTCTTCAAGTACAACCCATTTCTGGGTTCACTCAAAGGGATACCATCGTAATTTACTAACTCATAAGCCCCTTTTTCCAAAACTCATCTAACGATATAATGACCTCACCACATGGCTTCAAATTTTCCAGCTCCTAGGATATCTTGATCTTGTTCATAGAGGAGAACCAGATCTCCTTCGGAGAAAACGTGAGGCTTGACATGTTTGTCGTATTGGGCCTTGACACATTTTTTCTGAGCTTCTATGACTAGGGTATCATTGCGTCGAGTTTCGTCTAATCGCATAAGATACAATAGACGTTCTTCCTCAGCAGAAGTGTTAGGTAGGAGTTCAACAACTAGTTTTAAAGAGGGTATCTCGCATTCGATCGGGAGAATGGCTTCCAAACCATAGACTGACCTGAAAGGTGTAAACCCAGTAGCGGACTTGACGGATGTCCGGTAAGCCCACAATGCCGAAAACAACATTGTGTGCCAACTTGTTTTGTGAATCCCTATCATTCGTCGGAGCATAGTTATGAGAACTTTGTTAATTGCTTTGACTTGGCCGTTGGCTTGTGGGTAATAGGGAGTTGAGTTTTCATGGCGAATACCCAACTTTTCAATGAGTTCGGACATCATGAAGTTTCTAAAGTGGCTACCGTGATCAGTGACGATAGCCCGAGGAACACCAAAACGAGCTATGATGTGATTAAAAATGAATAATGCTGCGGTCTTTCCAGTGTTGTCAAATGTCGGCATCACCTCGGCCCATTTTGTAAAGTAATCTATGGCTACAATAATGTATCCATGCCCCCCAGCCGAGTGGGGGTGACATGTCATGAAATCGATGCCCCATTTCGCAAAGGGACCAACGAAGACCACAGGGTGAAGAGGAGTGAGATGTGACTGTATCTTATGATTATAGGTTTGGCAAGCATGGCATTTTTGGACAACGATTATGCAGTCGTTAAATAAAGAAGGCCAAAAATACCCCGCTCATAAGATCTTCTGGGCAGTAGCATACCCAGACATATGACCACCACAGGCTCCAGAATGGTAGTCATTTAAGGATTTCTCGGTTTCGTCAAACGTGAGGCAGTGTCAAAAAACTGAGTCAATCCCTTGACGATAAAGATTATCCGCAAGGATAATTTATTGACGGGCTTGGTAGCGTATTCGACGTCGGTCAGTACTAGACAAATTTGGCCGAAAATTCTGGGTTTGGAGATATATGATGATATCGCCATACCAAAGATCATCAGAGCTAATGAGGAAAAGGGATTCATCAGGTAATGAATCGGCTGCTACATTTTCCGTTTCAGAATAGGGAAAGTCGCATATCAAGTCACCAAACACTAAGGACTTCTTCGACTTGGCTCGTTCGAATTCCAAGTCAAACTCCTGGAGTATCACGATCCATTTGGAGTATTTTCCCCCTAGCAATTGACGTGTGAGAATGTGTTGCATAGGGTTGCAGTTAGAAATCACTGTAGTCTTGCAAGAGAGGATATAGTGCCAGAAGCATTGAACTGCTTGGACGGCTGCCAAGGCCAGTTTTTTGACATGTAAATACTTGGTTTCAGTAGGCGTTAGACTTCAAATCAAGTAATAGATAACATGTTCATCGTTAGAATCATCCTCTTGGACGAGAACCATACCAATGGTGTAATCCGAGGCTGCAAGGT
>ML800656.1:42221-60131 GCA_009831015.1 Picea engelmannii
GGGGGGGGGGGGGAAGAGAAGTGGAGCACGTGTTAGGGACAATTTCAAAGCTTCGAAGGCTTTGTTTTTGATGGTATCCCATACGAACTCAAACCCCTTTTTTAGGAGCCGTGTAAATCCACGAGGTATCTCGGCGTATTTTGGGATGAAACGACGAAGAAAGTTTGCTTTCCCCTGCAAACTTTGTAACTGGCTAAGTGTAGAAGGAGGAGGGAGATTAAGGATCACCTCAACCTTTAAAGGATCTACCTTGATCCCTTGACGTGAAACAATAAATCCTATAAGTTGGCCGGATTCCACGCATAAAACACACTTGTGAGGATTCAAGCATATACGGTAAAACCGACAACGGACGAAAATGGCTCAGAGGTGGATTGGATGATTGACTTGACACATGGAGTGAGTGGGTAAATCGTCCATATATGGTTGCACGATGTGCTTGATATCATGGAAGGCATAAGACATAGCACGTTGAAACATTGCGCCAACGTTCTTGAGACTGAAAGGGAGTTTTCGATAGGCAAAAGTGCCCCAAGGACAAATAAAAGTTGTCTTATGTTGATCCTCGGGAAAAATATTGATTTGATTATATCCGGAGAAACCATCGATCAGAGAGAAGATTTCGCTTCCAGTGCAATTGTCAACAATTTGATCGACGAAGGGGGTAGGAAAGTTGTTTTTGGGACAAGCTTTGTTAATATCCCTATAATCAACGCATACACAGATTGTGCCTTGTTTCTTGTCAATTGGGACAAGATTGGAAACCCAGTCAGTCAGGGCCACATGGTAAATAAAGCCGGCTTTGAGAAGTTTTTTGACTTCAAGCTTGATAACAACTGCTTTACGTGGGTGAACTGGACGAAGGAGTTGCTGGATGGGTTTAGCGTCGAGGTATGTCTTGATCTCATGTATCACAATGTCGGGGTCGATACCTAGCATTTCTTCATACCTCTAGGCGAAGACATCACAAAACTCTTTGAAAAGGGATGTGTAGGTGACGATTTCGTCAGGGGAACATGAAGCTCCGATATGCACATTTTCGACAATTCCAGGTTTGATGGATATGTCGAGGGGAATAGTGGGTGAGATATTGCTTAAGTTCCCTTCGAAAAACACATCGTGTGTGTACTCGGGAATGGTTGAGATGACGACAACGGTCGATGGGGTCAAGATCCGTTGGTAGTTCTCGATGGTATGTTGCTCCAGGAAGAGGATGGAACAATGATGTCCATCGTCCCAAGGGGTGTCTTCCATGACAAACATGATCATCTCGTCTATGGGAAAAATGACACGGAAAGGATCTGGAGATAACTCACCAAGAGAGGGGGTAGAAGGGGTTGCCAATTGAATGGCCTGATAGGCAGATTCAATCAAGCTTAACGACATTTCATCGCTGTAATGAAGATGATCTCCAGGGTCAGGTACCATCCATGGGTCGTGAGACGCGGGAGTTCCGTGAGTCAAGGTGGAGATCATGTTGATCGAAGAAATGGATGAGCGTGGAACATCAGGTGGTGGAATGGGGAAAGTACCCATTAACGAGGAGTCTTTGAGAAGGCCTACACCGACGTTCTCATAACCCGGTGGGGTTTTAGCGATGAACTGTACATTTCCAGTACGGGTATCCGAGTTAAAGAAGGCTAATTGGTCGATGGTGACTACCTTCCCTTGATGTGGGAAATGTACAACACGAAAAAGAGTCGACACAACTGCGTGCATGGAATCGATCCAGCTACGGCCGAGCAACAGATTGTAATCGAGAGGAGCGTCAAAGACTTCCACTTCGACTTGGACCGTTTTTCCTTCTAACATAATTCGCAACGAAGGAAGGACACCGTAGGGCTTAAAACCAGAGCCATTGAAGGCTTTAAGAGTGTTCTGGGATTCAGTCAAAGAGGGAGAGCCAATGGCTTTCCAGCAGGTAAGAGACATGACACACGTCGAGGCACCTTCGTCGATAATGGTTTGACAAATGTTTTTGTCAGAGACAATCACTTGGATTTGGAACGCGAGTTGAGGGGGTAACCTTGGAATGTGATCTTCCAAGTCAAAAGTTATTAAATTTGTGTCCGTCGGGTCGATTCCACCGATAGATTTCAACACTGCCTTCCATTGTGTGGGACAACTCTGAAGGACTTCGAGGGATGACATCGCAGAAGGTGCTTGGGATAGATATTCAATAATACTATAGTTTTGGGCAGCACGAGCATGAGGATTGAAAGACGATTTTCGAACGACGCCCTTTGGGGGGGGTCGAAGAATTGTGTCAAGGATCGGTCGTTCTAGATGAAGAGGACCGTTGGTAGATGGAGTCGCGGGAGAGAGTTGTAGCAATGAAGGGGGTGGTTCATCAACCTTCTCTTTAGAGGGAGAATAATCTTTGGCTCGAGTGGTGAGTGCAATGTCATTCTTCTTTGAATCGCCAGTACACATCAATACATAGGATGTAGTAGATAGGGAGGTTTGGTCATGAATGACCAATTGGGCCTGTTGTTGAGAGGGGAAGGGTTGGGACAAAATGGCCGGAGCAGGTGGTTTCGGGGCTCCTTGAAGGAACTTAGTGACCTTGGCGCGTCGTGGATAATCCTTTGTGTAGTGATCATCACCACAGATAAGACAAGGGTATCGAGTTTTGCGCTTATCCCTATCGTCAACAGGCAGAGTTTCGATTTTCTCTACTTGTAAAGTATTTTTGTCCTCCTTATTCTTACCCTTTCCTTTTCTAGATTTATTTTTACCGGCTGGGGTAGATTGAAGTGCATTTACCTCAGAAGTCTTGCCGGTGGGAGGGGTAGGAGACGCATCATTTTGAACATTAAAAGAAGTAGGTTTGGGGTTGGTGCTTGAAACAGAATGTGGTTGGGCATGTAAAGTGCCAATCACACCGTCGACTGCATGAGAGGTAGCTGGAGTAGTTGAATTGGCGGAAGTGGAAGGACGAGGTGCGTCAGGGAGCAAGTCATAAAGAGTGCTCGTTTGTGAGTAAACGAGGTCAAGATATTGAGCACGACTTATGGCCTGTTCTTCTATGACAACTCCACCCATGGCGATGTCATGTGCTATGTAATTCACAAATGATTTCGTGAACCACTCTGCCAGCAGCTGATCGGGAAGTTCGAGTTTGATGAGACATCGTCTCCTTCGCCATTCATGAATATGATCGGATATATGAGTGGTTTTAGTTTGTTTGAAAGAACTCAAAATATCGGTCCCCATTTCATAACGGATCAGTAACTAGTATTGGGTGAGGAAGGCCATATCTAGGGTGTTGAAGTTGGTGAAGAAACCTCGTGGTAATTCTATATACCACTTCGCAGCAGAACCCGTGAGGGTCCTTTGAAAAATACGTAAACGAATAGAGTCATCTATCAACGAGTTGGATGAGGACCAGAGGTGAAAAGTCATGACGTGATTGTTCGGGTCCTCTCCCACTTTGCCATCGAATTTAGGGATGTCCGATGGTAGTTTGGCTGGTATAGCGGGCCATTGAGGAGAGTGACGAATCAGATCATTCAAAATCCTTGACAGGTCTGGGAGATCCAAAGTGGCCAAGAAGTGTAACTGTCTATTCACATGCGGGTACTGGTGGCTTTGGGGAGGGAGTCCCATCGGAAAACCAGTGGGACCATAGGTAGTCTGCATATAATGTGAAGACCCAGGCAAATTCGACGGTGGTTGTGGAGGAAAGTAGCTCATGGGATTGTATCCTTGAATAGGGATGTGAGTTTGAGCATTCAAGAACCAAATAGGATTGGACATACCTGTATATGGTTGGCCTATACTAGGGGGTATAATGGATGTAGTTGGAAGTTGTTTCCCCCTAGTCGATTGAGGATTATGTTGCATCAGATGATTCTAATACTGGGCCAAGGACGGAGGTATGTTTTGTCCGTAAGGTGGGGTCGGTGGAGGATGTCCTCCAATCGGGGATTGTGTCCCAATTGGGGGTAGTATTCCAATTGGGGGTAGTGTTCCAATTGGAATTTTCCCTACAAGGGGGAGGTTGAGTCAAACCTCCTTGGTGAAATTGTCCACCAACAGGAATCTGGTAATTTGGTGTGAATGATGGAATAGTGCTACTAGGATTAGAGCTGCCGGGGGAGGACGAGAAAGGTCCTCCAAAAGGGGGTTGAGGAAGTGTCAGAATGAAACTGGGAGGAGAGTTCCTAGAAGAAGAGGGACCACCAGAAGTTTCGGATGGGGTTTGCATAGGAGTGGGAATGGAAGCATTCAACGCATGGTATCTGGGTGGAAGTGTCGGGGTGACACTAGGTAAGAGTGGTGTGCTGATGGGGGCTTGACTAGCCGCTGTAATCCTGGTGTGAATACTCGTAGTGTCTGTGTAATGGACCATTTATATCAGGACGATTAAGATGTAGTCAGATCGCGGAGCGTTCCTACCAGGAAAATAATAGGCAGTAGTAAACGATACTGTGTCTGGGTTAGAGGTTTCGGGGAACACAGGTGAGACGGTGATTTCAACGCCTAATCCTGCACCAAAAAGGTCCCGTCTAAAAACACCCGTAGACCAAAAAGGATCTTGGCCCTCAATTCGTGGAAAGGGTCCAATCGGTGATCCAGAAGACACAACAACTAAGTCTCCAGAATAATTCGCTCGCATAATCTGTCTCTCAGAATCGGGGTTAAGTCGAAAGTCCTCTCGAGTATTGGTAATTCAGAAACATTCTAGAGAGTCGGTTCTTTCCACTTCTAGCTGTGGAGTGGTAACGTCTTGGTCTTCACTCTGTTGAGGAGAGCCCTCAGGTTAGCTTGTAGGCAGGGGTTGAGAACCTTCCAGATGCTCTGGAGATAAACCTTGCATTCTACATGAATGACGTGGAGGATCTATTGTGAATGAGTTACAGACTTACGAAGAAAGTCCTATGGTCAACTTGGGTGAACAAACAACACGCACTAGTAAATAAAATCTAGGAAACAATACCAAGCAAACAAAACCTTCTAATTTCGAAGTCACTAGTTGGTGATGAAATCCAACGTCGCAACAATGAGATGAGAAGGGGATGGGCTAGGGTGGAAAAGTTACACCGACGACCTACTTAACAGACTTACACCCTAGTGAACGCTCCCACACATAATCATGGGTATACCCTCCAAGGAGCCCAAGTGAGTTTGGCCAACGTCGATTCCAGGTACCGTGAAGACTTTCCCCTTCACAGTCACCTTATGTAAGACAGTAAAAAGATAGGCCACTAAGGTTACCACCGACAATAATAAAGCCTGGGAGGACAGTCGACAGTCCGATCCACATGCAAGGGCAGGGTATCTAGCCCGAAATCAACTCGAGAGGCTTCCACTCATCATTGTGGGTATACCTCCAAGTGACCCCCATAATACGTGCAATATCTACACCGATATCAACAAAGCAAGGTGAGTAACTCTGTCAATATCAATGCGACCTCGTGTTTGACCCTTGTGTGAGAAGGGCTTCCTAGGACAAAATGTTGTAAATGGAATTTGACACTCCTTAACACAAGATGCTATTGTGTGTTTTTTGATTTGGGGAGTGTATCTCTCCGCCTATTCCAAAGCGCTAGCCTAGCTAAATGTTGGTGTAATAGAGCCCTAGAAAAGAGTTACTAGTTAAATTTTAAAATTTGCGCAATGTTATTAATGGCTGTCGTTACTCAAGGGAAACAGAGATGAAACTGATGTTGTATGAGACTCTGACCCAACAATGCATAGATAGGAATGAAATATATCAATTTTCATTCGATGAATCCTCTGTACAGGAGGGAAAGAGAAGTTTTCCGGAACAATCTTGAACTACGACACACAATTTCCTTTAAAATGCAATTGCAACGAATCACGCGATAATGACAATTCTCTATTGTTCTTTTTCAATAATTTCGACAATTGATTTTCAATATTTTAAAAAACGAAAATGCTTTTGAAAGAAAGAAAATTTTTTACTTTTCAAAAAGGACCTACGCCATGATGGTGAAAGTGAGGAAAAGCAATAACTAATGAACAAGAAATAAACAAAAAACCAAACCAATCTTTCAATGTAAACAAAAATGACAAGAAGACAAAACTAGTCTTTTCAATTGCATGAGAATAGTAATCTTCCAAACAATGAGAAAATGAGAAAGACAAAGAATGCCAACTTTCAAACCGATCATCGACTCTTAACCAAACAAGCACTCAGATTCCAGGATCAAAGAGTATATCTTTGCCAAGAAAAGTCAAGAGATGAGAGTTGAGAAAAAGATGGACAGGAAGAGCCTTTGATTTCCGAAGACTGATCGTGCACAAAATCTGAAGACAAGAAAACATCAACCAATGGTCCAAGAAGTTCTTTTCAGACACCTATACTGATCTGGGCAACTGAACATGCAAAAATCTTAAATCCAAAATTTTGAAAAGAGGGTTCGCAGGCTATCAGTATTGCACAGAGCGAGAATGGGTCATTCTCGCAGGCTAGCTTTGAGCAGAGTGCGGGAACCTCACATTGGACTTAAAATCAGAGTGCAAACTCAAGGTGTTCTTCCAGGCCACTGTGGGGTTCAGTGCGAGAATGCCTGAAACTAGGCAAATTTTTGGAAAAAGACAAAAAATTTGAAGGGACTTCTGGACCCAGAGGGTCTATCAAGGTGTCCTGAAGACTCAGAGATTGATAGAAATGGAGAAAGGTAAGGCAAGAGCAAATGGCCAAGGAAAAACACCAAAAACCACAAAGAAATCGGGTTGCATCCCTAGTGGATTCGCCAATTTTTTTATCGGACTAATCGATAGGTACAGACACTAACAGATCTCCCTAGATCCACCTGGATCTAGAACAAAACAGGACAATGTTATAACCCTAAATTGCACCACACATGCTTACCTGGCATCAGGCTAACTCATATCTCTTCCTTGCCAAAGCCATGCTAAATAAACTCTTGAAAAACCTCTTAAATCAAGTGACACATGCCTTAAACCACTACTGCATGCGTTGGAATGCTGGCAGGCCTACTACTGCACGCGTTGGAACACTGGCTGGCCTACTACAGCCCGCGTTTACATAACAAAGCACAAAAACAGGAAAGTTTCCGATGGGACAAAAAGCTATGGGTCAGTTAACTGAAACTCCCAGCCATGCATGGCTGAGAGTTCGTCCAAAAACCTAGCTCCTTCTAGCCTATAAAAGAAGGGGTAGGGGTACTATTTGGAGGAGGAAAAAGATAGCAAAGAAACTCTGCACAATTGTTGAATCCATTTGTCCCAACCCTTTAGCGTTTCCTCAAGCTTAAGGAGAGTTAAAGCAAAGCAGTTGTAAGACAAAGAAGAGGAGGAGCCCAGGATCAGGATTGAGGAACGGTGGCCGGTCTCTATCATTATTGTAAGTTGATTCATCTTGAGATTAATAAAAGAATACTTTTCCCGTCCCAATGCACGAGTTATTTATATTTTATTTGATTTATGCTTAATCTCTAACCCTCAAGTAGAAAAATAGCATGCATGCGTAGTGTTTTGTCTTGATTGCAGGATTGTCTTTGGAAGGAGCAGCGCAAGCAAGAGGACAAAGCACAACGGAGGATCTACACCAAACATCAGTAAAAAGGTTAGTAGGTCTTTTCCATGCTTGTGTGTGAAAAAGGGGCTTGAGTTTTGGGGTGATAGGTTAAGAGTGATTTCTTTAAGGTCATGATCTGCATAGAAGTTCAGCCCTAGCTTGTTAGTCCGTAGGGTATTATTTCCCAACAACAGACAGGACATGACTCTTTCCCTAAGCTATGACCATTGAATTAGCTAGTAAGGAGGAACAAGTGACATACCTTTGTATCACTTCCTAGGGTCTTTTCCATGCTTGTGTGTGAAAAAGGGGTTTGAGTTTTGGGGTGATAGGTTAAGAGTGTTTTCTTTAAGGTCATGATCTGCATACAAGTTCAGCCCTAGCTTGTTAGTCCGTAGGGTATTATTTCCCAACAATAGAATTGGCGACTCCGCTGGGGAAGATACTCTTAGGGTTTTCGGATTTAAGTGAGGTTTTTGGGTAGTTTAAAGGAATAGATTTTCTGTTTCTTTGTTTGTTTGTTTTCTGTTAGGTCAGAGCTAGCAGGGAACCTGGTTCTTAATACTATTTTTTCCTTGACTGTTGCTTGACATCTATTATCGAGACACACAGAGGTACACGCGGCCTGCAGAAGGCCTGCACGCGTGTAACCCGCGCCCTAACCTTCTACAACCCACGTTTGAACGCTTGCTGTAGAGGTTTCAATAGCGTGTAGGACTCAAAGAGCTTAAGAGGCGGTCTCCTCTTCCCTGTCATAATTTTACATTCTCAGGGGGCTTTTTGGATCCTGTCTGGGTCTTGTTGGTTCATTGTCTTGTCTCAGTTTGCTTTATTGTGTTTGTTTTCTTTTTGCAATTATTTTTTCTTTTTTGTTGAAGAAGAAGCATCCAAGCCTCTAAGAGACCCTGGTTTTCAATACCAGAGGCCTCTTCCAGGTCTAGGCTGCCTGTGTTTGGATTTTTTCTTAGACTTTGTACATACCCGCGACCTATGCAAGTCCAGCCCGCGGGTACACGCGCCCTGTTTTAGCTCAGCACGCGTTTGCCCGCGTGCTGTTTCAGTGACAGGAGCGTGCTTGATAGGCTGCTTTTCAATCAAGGTGGAGCAGTCATCCCCTCTTTTGGTGAGAAGTAGTGCTCTCAGGTGTGTTAGTTTAGGGTTGCACAGCCAGTAGGTTAGGGCTTCTTACCCTCAGCCTGGTTTTTCTTAGTTGATGTTTGATAGAAAAGATAAAAATAAAAAATAAAAAATTGTGTTTTATGGTTTTTAGACAAGCGTAAGAGTCGGTGCTTTCTTGATTGCCATTGTGCGTCTTTTCTCTGGTTCTTTGCGATCTGTGCTTTAAGCCAGAATTGTATTTTGTTTTCTTGGTTTTGTGCTTGTCGGAATTTTCCCTTTGTGGCTTCATTTGGCACTTAAATAAAAAAAAATATATCTCTTTTTCATTTGCTTCTTTGTTTGAAGATTGTGTTGCTGCATCAATAGCTAGGAAGAAGTCTTTTTGTTCATAAGTTTTTGCAGTACATTTAGAGCATAAGTAGCTCGCAGATTGAGTGAAATTCCTTTATGTTTGCTGCATGAAATCTTAGAAAAATTGAAAAGAAAAAGAAGTCTTTCTTGTTGAAAAGTTGCGGATTTTTGCATTTTTTGTAAAAGTTTTTGTTTCCAAGCATTTCTTATTCATTTTTCTTTGAGTCTTTACACACCATCAGTTTCACCTTCATACCTTGTGACGTAAAAAATCCCATTAAAAGCAACGCTAATTAAAACCTATTAGACGTTTTGTTTGTAGGGTTCATATACTAGCTCAGGACTAGGGCCTTGGAATAGGTTGGAGAGTAAACTCTCCAAGGCCACTCAAACCAAACATTGGAGTCTGTGATAGGGATTGTAGAAGTCCAGTTACGCGAAAGTTATCCGGGACCCACCTCTAACATAGGGGATAAACACGAGGTCGTGTAAGGAAAGGTAGCGGAGATAACCCCTCCAAAGCCGAACCGAACGTAGTGGAGAACACATATAGAGGATTTGTTGAGGGATTCCGTCATTTGCATTTTCCATGGAGCTTCGTGGGTCTCGAATCCATTCGAGGTCCTCATTTTTCTTCCAGACCATTTTCTCTCGATACCCTTGACAGGTTTCGGGCTTGATACCCTGCTCATTGTGGTCTACCCGACTATCGACTGTACCCGCTTGGTGACTGTTCGCGTGCTGGCAAACTAGTTACCAATCTTTTCTAGGGACATACACAGGTGACTGCGGGGGTATACCGCGGTACCTAGGACAGACATCGGGCCATGCTTTGCAGAGTATACCCGGAGGGTGCTTCCGTATTCGAGTTGCACTTGCACTGGTAAGTTGCTCTAGTGTTGGTTGTTGTAACTGTTCTTCAAAATAGTTAGTGATTGCTTGTCGTATCTCATAGGGGCTTCTTTTTAGTGTGTTTTACTGTTTGAACGTGTAGAATACCTTAGCGTGTCGTGGATCTTCTCACACAGTGGAGGATTCAGAGCTCCGCCGGTCACGAAGGCTTCTGGGCCTGCCGCCGGTTATACTGGAGCCACCCCCGCCACCATTGAGGCGGAAGCTAGACCAACAAGGGTCTTTCGAAGCAACCGGGTTTCCAACCATTGAGCCCGAACAACTCCCGAAGGAATCAACCGCCAATATTGGCTTGTTTGAAATCCCAACCACTGATACGTGGCCATCAGTCAGTGTACCAATCCTATTTTACGAATGCCTGTCAGTGCCTCACACAGCTATGGAAACAAACGTTGTTACTTCCTCTGGGAATTATTCCATTCCCACCACCGTTGCTACCATAGGAGAAGCATCTCCTAACTTGCCGTCATCGGTCCGAGCCACTACGGTCTCGGCCGCAATTATGTCGCACAGTGGACCGACCCCATCTATCGCGGTGGTCACACCTCCCTTTACACCTAGTGTGACCGGCCCTCCGTTCTCATACGGTATGCCTAGTTTAGGTACAAGTCTTGCACTCACTTACTCCACTTTACAGACTTTGGGTCTGGGGGCAGGGAGCTCTAACGCTCCTCTGCAAGGTCAAATTGGGGGCATTCCTGTCCCTTTCAATGCTTTTCCTTATGCTAGAGGTCACATCTCTCCTTCGTCCCCTTCGTTTGGTGGTCTGCATTAGCAGTCCGCCGGGCAGCCTGCACACACAAGTTTATTTGGATCTAGGAGTCAAGGAACACCTGCGCAAACTCAGTCGGTAAGTTCATCACCATTTGTTGGGAACGGGACGTTTGGTAACAACACTTTCGCATCCACTGCTTTCCCATCTGGGGGCACTCCCATCTTTGGACAGTCGACTTCGGCACAGGGTACTATTCCTGCGCCGGGGGCACATATAACAAGACCTTGGAACTCAGGACAAGGATCCGTTCCTTCCTCTGGAATGCCATTCTGGGGTAATTCTTTCCACAGTCAATGGAACCACGGACAGACTTCTATGCCTCTCCCATTAGGACCAGCATGGAGTAATCCTTCCCAAAGTCCGTCAAACACGATGAATGCCCAACATCCTATGTCCTTCATGGGGAATCAGCCAATGATGTCTCCACAGATGAAAAATCCTTACGCTGGTCAGGTCCATGGTTTCTGCCAGAATCCGGGCCAGCAACCAAACTTTTCCTGGCAACCTGGTGCCAGTCAAACTCCAGGACCCTTTTTCCTAGGCTATCAGCAGCAACCCAAACTACCATTCCTGGCGACATTACACTTGCCAGATTTGACACGGTTGTTAAATGATCCTATCTGTCACGATCCACGTTGCCCTCCTATGCCAACGAAGTTGCCTTCAGACATTCAAAAGTTCAAGGCCAAGACTAACAAAGATCCAGGTGATCACATGACTACTTTCCATCTTTGGTGTTCATCCAACTCATTGAAAGATGACTCCATCCAGTTGCGATTGTTTCAACGCACTCTTATCGGGAGTGCCGTGAAATGGTACATAGAGCTTGATCGCTCACGATACTCTTCTTTTGGCGAACTGGCGATGGCCTTTCTTAACCATTTCCAGTTACCTGTGAGATACGACGCCATCATAGAGTTTCTAGCCAATTTCGAACAGACAACAACAGACCATATCTCTGATCATATCCGAGAGTGGAGACGCCGAAAGAGTCTAATCAAAGTACCAGTCCCACCAGCATTCCTGCTTGAGTGGTTCCTTAAGTCTTTAGTCCCACAATTATCCAAAGACGTCGCGACTTCAGGGGTTTTCTCAGAAGAAGATGCCATCATGAGGGCTCAACAGTTTGAGCTTATCTATTCTCAGTCTGGTTTATTATACAACATCCTGCCGGATGCTCCATGATCAATACTGGATAAAACTAGACAGAGAGCTGGACCACATGTCGACGGTATTGTTGGTTCAGCACAAACCAAGCCCGCTGAGCAATTAACAAAACAATTGCAACAATTATCTATCCAACACTCAGCGACCAACCAGACTACTGCTTTGGCTACTCCTCCTACCTAAACGTCGGAAGTACACTCCGTGCAGACGACTAACCCAAAGGCCAACCAGCAGCCTGAAGGGAAGAAAAAACAACGAAAGAAGGGTAAGGGGGAGAAGAAACCCACTGATAATGCTGGCGAGGGCACCATGAAAAAATGGAAGGCAAGGTATCTGTGCAACTTGTGTGCGGAAGATCACCCAACCCATCTGTGTCCTCGACTTGCAGAGGCCCAAAAGTTTGTCACACAGCAATAACAGGAAGTGTTGACTAATCCCTTTTAGCATGGAAAATTTTTAAATCAAGCCTCTACAAGTGCCGAAGGGGGCAGCCAAGAAACCTGCCCTCCAAATAATTCTTCTTCCGCGAACGTATATATGGTTAGGGGTGATGCTTTAATAATGACTAGAGTGCATGACTATAGTAAACCAAGCGCCTCTGAGAAGGGCAAAGAAGCCGAACTCCCATCTCTTCCTCTAAAGATCGAGAAGACGTTGGGCGAAACAATGACACGCATTCCAAAGGGTGCATTTAAGAAAGCTTCTCACAATCCAAACGCAAGGGCCACCCAGAATTACTCTGTAGTGGAAGATTTATCCCAAACCCCTTGTGCTATGTCTTCTTTGGAAGTCCTCCAAAGTTGCCCTGCTTAGAGGAAAGCCTTGTTGACTGCTTTAGGCTCTACTGAGACTTGTAACATGGGTACCATCATGTTAGATACGACTGACTTGAAACCTCCTCTGCCTTACCACGTCGCGTTTCAGATAGTAGTGGCTCATCCCACAAAAACTTTTACACAGAATATCTTCCGCACGGTGGTCGACGAGGGCGCTTCGACTTGTGTTATGTCGTTAGCATACTGGAAAGCCATTGGTCAGTCCGAGTTGTCTCCATCACCTAGTCTCCTCACTGCGTTCGACGATCATTCATTCTGACCACATGGCATGATTCCTTCTTTCCCTGTGTAGTTAGGAGGGAAGACCGTGTGCATCGAAGTAGAGGTAGTCGATGCCCCCCTTGACTACAATCTCTTGTTAGGTCATAGTTGGAATTATGCTATGCAAGCTGTGGTTGCTATAGTTTTTTGAGTCTTATTATTTCCGCACGAAGGCCGAATAGTGACCATCGATCAATTGTCCTTCTCTAGACCTGACCTAGCTTTGGGGGCATCCACGGTTCCCATGATTGATAATCCTCAAGCCCGTGTTGTTAACGTAGGAGTTGTTTTGTTCCCATCTTTGATGGGTACTTTCAATTACCCACCTCCTCATGGCGATGTCAAGTTTATATAGACTCACCACAAGGACGATATTTTTCACGTTTCGTCATTCCGCACGACTTACTTTCAGGATCCATGGATTCTTCCTTCCCCATCAACCATGATGGATAAGACATGGCATGCTGGCATGTCCATGCCCTTGTCGGCCACTGAAGTAGCATACTCTTTAGTCCAACAAGCTTCAACTACTCCTGATCTGACTCCCGCACAAGAGTTGGATCCACTTCTAGAACCTATCTAGGCTCAGGGTTCTCTTGCTAGCACCGATTCGTTAGACTTAGTATTGCCTTCTGACGAAGCAGTAATCGAAGCAATGACTAGTCTAGACAAACCTTGGGAAGATCTTCATCACAGATCATATTTCCTCCCAGAGTTACACCGAATCGAGGCAGGAGAATTCACTATCACCATGACGGGAGATCAACCGTGTCCTATTAACCTCTTGGCTACATAGGAAATTTATGCTGAGGGAAATATGGCGACTATTGCTGCCACCATACCTATCAACATCTCCCGAAACCCTGGCATCGTGGAGAATGTATTCGTTGGAGCGGATTTCTCCCCCGAAGAGATTCAGACTTACACAGATCTTTTCAAAGAATTCCACGACGTTTTTGCCTGGTCTTATGAGGAAATTCCAGGCATCGATCCGAAAATAGTTGAACATGAAATCACAACATATCCTGATGCTAAACCTGTTCGACAAAAAAATCATCGAGTTAATCCTAGGAAAGCAACAGCCATCAAGAGTGAGGTTGAGAAATTGCTCAAGGTAGGGTTCATTTACCCTATTCATTTGACTCAATGGGTGTCAAATCCCGTGCCGATCGATAAAAAACAAGGCATGATTCGTGTATGTACCGATTTCTGTGATTTGAACAAGGCATGTCCAAAAGATAATTATCCAACCCCATTCATCTATCAGATCATTGATGAATGCGCCAGTTGTGAAGCCTTTTCGTTCATGGATGGTTTTTAAGGATATAATCAAATCCAAATCAAACCTGAGGACCAACACAAAATGACATTCATTTGTCCGTGGGGTACATTCGCCTATCGTAAAATGCCTTTTGGTCTCAAGAATGATGGAGCCACTTTCCAGCGGGCCATGTCTTTTTCGTTTCACGACCTAAAACATATCGTCGAGGCCTATCTAGATGATTTAGCATCACGCTCTCGCAAGCGACAGGATCAACCTATGCACCTCCAACTAATCTTCGAACGATATCGTTACTTCAGGATTCGCTTGAATCCCAACAAGTGCAGCTTTTGCTTCATGTCAGGATGTTTGTTAGGTTTCATCGTTTCAACAACAGGGATCATGGCTGGAACGCTGGCTGGCCTACTACAGCCCGCGTTTACCTAACAAATCACAAAAACAAGAAAGTTCCCGATGGGAAAAAAAGCTATGGGTCAGTTAACTAAAACTCCCAGCCATGCATGGCCGAGAGTTCGTCCAAAACCCTAGCTCCTTCTAGCCTATAAAAGAAGGGGTAGGGGTACTATTTGGAGGAGGAAAACGATAGCAAAGAAACTCTGCCCAATTGATGAATCCATTTGTCCCAACCCTTTAGCCTTTCCTCAAGCTTAAGGAGAATTAAAGCAAAGAAGTTGTAAGACAAAGAAGAGGAGGAGCCCAAGATCAAGATCGAGGAACAGTGGCCAGTCTCTATCATTATTGTAAGTTGATTCATCTTGAGATTAATAAAAGAATACTTTTCCCGTCCCAATGCACGAGTTATTTATATTTTATTTGATTTATGCTTAATCTCTAACCCTCAAGTAGAAAAATAGCATGCATGCATAGTGTTTTGTCTTGATTGCAGGATTGTCTTTGGAAGGAGCAGCGCAAGCAAGAGGACAAAGCGCAACGGAGAATCTATACCAAACATCAGTAAAAAGGTTAGTAGGTCTTTTCCATGCTTGTGTGTGAAAAAGGGGCTTGAGTTTTGGGGTGATAGGTTAAAAGTGATTTCTTTAAGGTCATGATCTGCATACAAGTTCAGCCCTAGCTTGTTAGTCCATAGGGTATTATTTCCCAACAACAGACAAGACATGACTCTTTCCCTAAGCTATGACCATTGGATTAGCTAGTAAGGAGGAACAAGTGACATACCTTTGTATCACTTCCTAGGGTCTTTGTTTCTCCCGCTTCGCTTCGGTGCTCTCATGAGGTCAAGACCAAGACAACACAAACCAACCAAAGTGAAGATAGAAAAATATATTCAATCGTCAACTTATGTGTATGATCAAGGAATTACACAATAAAGTAATAATGACTTTATGGGAAAAGGACATGCCGCTGTATCATATTAATCGAAAGTAGAAGATACAACCTGATCGCCTTGATGTCGCAAACTTCCTTTCGGTGACTCTTGGTTCCAACACACACACTTACTCAATACTTGCATGAAGAAGATCCAATTCTTCTTGATAGACTTGCTAGAGTCTCCAAGTTCCTGTTCAAGCTGAGTTCTTCACACAATTCCTTCACCAATTCTCCAATCAATCTTGCTTAACCTTTTCCATGAGAATCCCATCAATATATAGGAGAGGATGAGATGGTTATTTGGATGAGAATGATCCCACCAAATCAGGGAAACCAATAACATGATAACCATTCAAATACGAACCCATTCTCTAGAAGATTCCCTTCTAGAACCATCGAGACTTCATCTTTTTCCAAGCTTGAGAACAAGTTCTCACCCTAGATATATAGCACAGTGCTAGAACTTCGCACCCTAGATGAAGGCAGCCTATGAGAATGGGACATTCTCGCACTCTAGGCTATAAGCAACCTGTGAAATCTCTTCAAAATATGTTTTCTGGGAAGAGATGAATGTCACTTTTCTCAGGAGAAAGTTCTTGTTGGGAGCTTAAGTACACCACCATCAATACACCATCAAGATGACCAAAATCATGGGTAACACTTGCTTCTCTACTATCTCCAGTGAAGCATCATTCAATGTTGTGACGATGAAGTCGAAGTCGTCTGAGGTGAGGGTGGTCTCAAATTTGGTTCTGGTTGCTTTCATTTTCTTCCTTGAAGAAGGTTTCAGAGGGGAAACCTTCCTTTTCTTAGAGGGATCCTCCTCATATCTTAGCAGTGTAATCTCACCTTTCTTCTGTTAGACTTCTATGCCATCACCTCCTTTCTCTGCTAAGATGGACGTGGTCTTCATGGATGCACTATCTAAATCTGGACCTCTTCAGTCTTCTTTATCTTTCTAGGTCCGACTGTATCCGATGCAGTTTCAGGGCTGTCAACATCGGACATATCTGCGGGGTCCGTTGGAACAAGGAGGTCCGCTGACCATTCCTTGGTAATCTTATTAAGCCCTAAAATTGGCTCATTACCCCTTAATTGGGGCATATTAGATTAGTAATGTTATTTTATTTATGTCAGCTTTAGGCCATTAGTTGTAATTATACCTCCTAGTCTCCTATATATACCAAGGCGACATTTTCATTTTGAATCATCTTGTACTTGAACATTTAAGTGGGGTAAAAGGAGGTTGCCCCCTTCAAGAGGATTATTATCTAAAATTATCTCTTTTTCAAGGCGTTGAGTACTTTTTCTCAGGATTTTCTATGCTATATTGATATTTGGTTCTTAACATATGGTATCGGAGCTCAAGGTCTTGGGGTTTCGTTGCTACATCTGAGACACCTTGGAATTTTCTCTATAACTACTTTTCTACAATGTTTCAGAAGGAACGTCTTGGAGGATATTTAGTAGACGGATCAAGGTACGTTGGGTTAAAATTTCAGCTCCTGAGGCCTTATACTTTCAAAGATACATCCTGTACAAGATAGGGTTCTGGAATCATCTTAAACAGAGTCATTGCGTAATTTTCGTTATAAAAGAATTTTTGTAACGTTTCAGACCCTGAAATAAAGAGAATATTCATAGAAATTAGTAAGGTATCTTTCGTAAAAAGTTCAACTTCTGGGTCATCTTAAATTTGTAGATACACCCTGTGTAAGATAGGGTATCTGACTAGTCCTATTAACTAGTCTCAAGAAGGTGTTCCAGGTAAAACATTCATAACTTCTTCCTAGAGTATCAAAATTGAGTGGGACAAGTTTCATTGGATATTGGACACTCTATAGTATTTCTGGTACGAGTTTCAGAATTTTATATCAATTATTTTGTGCAGGGCACACTATACAAGTGATATCTCTTGGAAAGACCAAAGTTCAGCAATTTGTGGGGAAGTTACCGTAAATTCCACTTGGCACATCCAATTTTGATCAGAGCTGTGGCATTGCAGAGAAGAAATATCAAAGAAATACATAAAAGGAAGTTTTTATACCCAGAAGGGCTGAAACTTGGGAGATACAACAGAAGAAATATTGCTAGCAGAACCACCTCAAAATCAAGGTTCAAAAGTGATACTTGGCCAACATGCCACCCAAAAAGGGAACTTCTACACCAAATAATCCTCCAAAAAATCCTACTTGGACTCTTGATGAAGGTGAAGAGATTCTTAGGGACATAAATGAACTACAAAATAAGATGGATTCAATGGAAGCTAAGTTGGATACTAAGATGGATTCAATGGAAGCTAAGTTGGATATTAAGATAGATGGTTTAAAAGGGGAGATCATGGAAGTATTGAAAAATTTCGTAA
>ML800656.1:64503-98880 GCA_009831015.1 Picea engelmannii
TCCTATATATACCAAGGAGACATTTTCATTTTGAATCATCTTGTACTTGAACATTTAAGTGGGGTAAAAGGAGGTTTCCCCCTCGAAGAGGCTTATTATCTGAAATTATCTCTTTTTCAAGGCGCTGAGTACTTTTTTTGAGGATTTTATATGCTATATTTGTATTTGGTTCTTAACAAATCTCCTCCAAGTCATCCTCCGTTAACTTGTAGTATGACTATAGCTACCGTTTATGCTCATCAACGTGAGCGGTGATATAGATAAAATGGCAATCCGTACTGAATTTTATTAAGGGTCTAAACTTGTGAAGTGTGTTCAGAGTTATGCAAGGCATGGCCTGTATGGCTACCTTCAACTGGTTATAATACCTGTGGAAGACGACATTTGATTTCCACGCCTTGTTCATGTCACTAGAGTACCACAATGTACTGAACTTCGTGGCCAGAGGTTCAAATGGCTCGGTGTCTGGGAAGGTCGCACCTTCCAACATCTCGCATGCGATGAAAGCGATCAGGATAAGAAGCCAGCTGAAGTGGAATTCGTATCCCTGATCATACGCTTCCCTACAATCTATTTCTAGCTGGTTCACGAGGTACTTCGCCCAATTCATTTGTAGTCCCTTCGCGCACTTCCCTGTGAGGTCGACTGCGAATATAGTTACTTGGGTCGGTTGGTTCTTTGGAACTATCTTTCCTACGATTAGCTGATAGGCAAGGCACACTACACCGCTCTAGATAGAGGCTAACTTGTAGCCTTGTGTTCCTTTCTCTACATCACCGTAAGTATCCTTTATTCTCTGGGTGAGAGCGTGATCTACGGTCTTTCCTGGGTAGAAATCCTATGGGTCAGGGAATTCCATGCTAAGCCCCGTGATTCGATTGATCAAAGTTAGATCCATTGTGATGCGACAGTTAAACCGTAAGTATCCTCCATGATAGCAGGACAACAACAACTTCATGCACATGTTCACTTCTTGATGCCTCCTGAAGTGAGGAATCTTCATTACATTGAGTAGTGAGGATTGCATGAGGTTCATGGTCCACTACTGGGGAATGATTTTTGAATTCTTTCCCTTGGTTCTAGTCAGATACTTGTATGGGGATAGCATATTGTATACTTTCCTGTCACCGAGGTTGAAGTCACTAAACTTCAACGCTACGATCATATCCTGGTCTACGCGCACTACACGTATCCCCTTCGGGAGGTATGCAATGACCAATGCATATTCAAAATCTTTGGGCACACTCTCTCAGTTTATTGCGTCACTCATAGGTGGTAGATAAACAGGTAGAATGCTCGGACTCAGCTTAGGATTCATGATATCATCTCTGTGCTTCGTGCGTTTCTCATCAGCAAGTTGGGATGGTCTGACTTGAGCAGTGGAGGGAGAGGCCTGCAATCTTCTCATCGAAGATGCTTGTACACCTGTAGACACTCCTCTCGTCGACACTCATCTCTCTGTCATCAAGTCGATCAAAACTTCCTTAGTGGATTTCTTTGCAATGCTCGATGCTTCCGACATACGCACTCAAGGTAAACAATTCGCGGGATCAGGGAACAACTCAGAAACGGTAATGAGATAGAGGATGAGAGCACAATGATCACTGTATAAACCTGGCTTAGTCTGTGGGCTGTAATTCTCGATTGGAAAAAGTGTTCTCGGTGCATGGCGTGACAAGCTAAATAGGTAATTCGACAACGTTTGGCTTGCAATGGGTATGAGCCTCCATTAACTCCCGTTCGATCCATTACGGCGTGGTCCAACGGTCAGATGATGAACCTTTATTTCTTTTCTTTCCGTTTGAAGCGGAAGTCAAACAGATATATCTGCCCCAACGACTATATTGCTTCATCATGGCGAAGTTCCATGTGTCGCTGTTCTGATATCTCTACGAAGCTCCAATTCTGCAATTTTTCTTTCTGCGAGGTCTCCTCTAGAACCTCCTGTAACCTGTCAGTATTAGCCCTCTTCTTTCTTAACTTTATAGCCTTCTTTCCAGTGAGCTTCATCTCAGTCATTATTTTCTCATTCTGATTCTTTTCTTCTTTGGTCTTAGTTACTTCGCGCTGTTGAAATTCTTTCCTAGGGTTCCTGGATAATACTTCTTCTTTACCTGGGATAGGTAATTCAATTTTCGGAGGATCCTCTAGTGTTCTCTTAGCTTCGACATCCGGGTTGCTAGTATTAAATATCTGTGATCTGCTCTCCTATTCCTCAATCAAGTGCGCAATCCTTTTGGTCATAAAGTCTTTTAACTCTTGCTTCTTCTGTTCCAAAACTTCCTCTTCTTCCTTTCATCTGGCTTGGTCTCTATCAATCCAGTATTTTCCTATTAGCATGGTAAACGGGGCGCTGTCTTCGACAAATTTAATAATCTCAAAGTCTTCTTTTGTCGAAGTTCCATTGACATTCATAGGTATCTAAGCGAGCCTTCCACATAGGTTTACTAGCTTTCCTCTGAATAAACTTATTCCTCCCAGTGAAGGGATCATAGCAGGCCTTTCTACAACTTCCCAGGTTCTCTTTAGCACAATATTCATCTGTGTTTCCTCATCTAGAACATAGTCAATATCGAAGTCTCCTATTCTTGCTTTGATGCATTCACTTTCTTTGAAGATCTCTGATAAGTTGACATGTCGGTGGTCATTCAGGGTTTCTTTCATTTGTAACAATGCTTTCTCTGATTCTTTTTGAGGTTCATCCGTAGGTTCTGGATCTGTCTTAGGGTTTTCTTGATTCAGGTTCATTCTTTCAATCTTAACAATCATTCTAGGGAAATCCAATACTTCATGGTCTAGAGATTTACAACAAAGACAACTAGGTATTCCACCAGGGCATTCCTTGGCAAGATGTCTCGACCTTCTGCAATTGTAACAGAGGGTTAATCCTCCCTTCCTTTTAAATGATCCCCATCTTCTTTTGTACTGTGCACTAGGATCATAGGAGCTAACCTGCAACAAATTCTTTCTAGGATCCTGCATCCATTTGTTAGTCCAAACATTCTTTCTTTGCATAGGTATAATATATCTTTCACTATTCTTATCAGATCTACTCAGGTCAAATCTTATTTCATCTATCTATGACCTAGCTTTCAAACTAGGACAAACTCTATTAAACAGACCTAGATCCATATTCTAGAAACAAAAATTTTCACTCATCTTACTTCTACAGGGAACAAATCTTCCAGATCTTAAAACTTTTAACTATTCTTACCTTTATCAGAGCACAGAGCTTGTATAACTTACCTCTTTCAGTCAGAAATTTTCACTTTTTACCTTTCTTAGAGAAAAAAGCATTCAGATCTTGCTTCTTTTCTTCAGATCCAACCTTCTCTCTTTAGCACATAGATTTTACAGATAAAGTAGAACACTGCGCACTAGGGCAAAGATCTACGCACAAAGCTTTCATAATTTCAGGATGAATCTTTGCACAGAGCTTCCTCTTTCTTAGTTCCTAACAATCACAGTTTCAGGTCCCAACAACAGAACCATTTGTTGGCATAGGGGTAGACCTAGGGTTCAATGCTACAACAACACACCAACAAAGCCCTAACTATTGGCCTTTTCGGCAACACCTGCGAAGTAGATGAAGTCTCACCCGAGGTAGAGGTAGGGGTGGTTGCAAGACTTAGGTGTCTGCAATCTTAGCTTGGACACAAATATGTGATTAGAACACTTAAGAAAACACTTAACATCGTTAGTTCCTCAATATACAGTCAATAGCAACTTCGCTTGTAAGATAGAACTTCGCAACATTCACACTAATCTACTGTATTCAAGTAGTTATCATATACAAATGGGTCAGAATGAGCATATTAAGCACTAAGCATGAATATCTAGATCAGATCTAACATTCTCACATATAATAAGCACCAAGCATGAATATATCTATCTAAACATGTCAGAGCATCTCACATATAATATGTAAATACATCAAGACAAAGCACAAAGCACATCACATAGGGTTTATGTGGTTCACCCCCACCCTGGGGCTATGTCCACCAACTCTTCTACTTTATATTCTTCGATCAATCGGTTACAACCACAGAGCCTCAAACTCCTTACTCCGCACAGGACAAAATATCTGTGCAACTAGCTAGATCCTTCTTCCTTGCATTACAACACAAAGCCTTCTACAATCTCTCACAGGGACTTGCACTCATCTCTACAAGTCTCACGCAGAATGCAGAGAGCACTTACAATCCTTTGATCACATAGATCTAGCGCTTAGCCATTCCTTTATCACTTAGCACACTGACCTCTTTCTATATTGCCTATTCTTCTATATATACATTACAAAATAGGCCTAAACATGGGTAAACCCATGGGCTGACATCCCATTCCCGTTACATATTCCCAAAAACCCAAAATGGGGCCCAAAAGGGTGCCGAGATCCCATGATCTCCACTTTGACTTGCGCTCCTCCTTTGACAGGCTGTCAAAGTCCCAAAATAGGTCAACATGACCAAGAAACTCCCAAAACTTGGTCAAGGGCCAACACCAACCATACGTTGAAACATCACCCATTGTTTTTCTTTTGCCACATTAGCACGTCTTGTCATAAAGACACATCAACATTTCATGTCACCATCTTGTACGAATATCCCTTGAAATTTTTGTTAACACTTAGGTGTGTTTGATTATTGTCGATGTTGACAATTGGATTAGAACTTCCCATTGGATGTTGTAATTCACAAAACCTTTAGTTCTAGATGATGTCAATAAATGGAAAGTGCGTCAAAAAACAATTTAAAAATTGCTAATAAAGATGCGTTCACATTAGATCAACCATTAATGGTATGTTTCACATACATGGATGCATTTAACTCTATGATATACACAAGATCTCACTCCCACGATTAGGATTTAATTGCTTCCTTACCTATTTTTTCATAATTGATGGATCATTCGATTTAAGGAATGAATCTCCATTTTGTGTTTGCGACTATAACTCTGCTCTCGCTCTGGGACTTAGATATAACTCTTTAACCAGAAATCTTCTAGTAGTTCGACCTTATTCCAAGTAATTTCCATTGCTCTCATTATTGAATGATTGGGAAAATAGATAAGATTCCTCCTAGGAAAGTTCCAGTTCAGAAATCACCAAAAAACGTCGAGGACCAGGTTGGGAGAGGTAGAAGAGGTTTCCATCTCTGTTCTATGTCAAATAGAGTTGTATGATTGAATGAGGTATCAATCACACTGATTTTCAAATATGTTTGATTAATAATGATAAAGGGGAGTGTATTGGGTCATTTCTCCCATAGGATGTTAAAAGATATTACAATTTCCATGAACTTTAAGAATCTCTTAACAAGCACTTTGTAGTAGCTTTCTACTAGAAGTATGATACTATTAGAATCTTAGGGAACTAGTGGAAGGAGGATAAGAAGTTCATAAATAGTTCATTATGATGAGACCCCATTATAGGCTTAAGAGATCCATACATGTACCTAATGATTTTATTGTGCAGACTGTATGGAGAGAGAGACTGCTCTTAGTTTTTTGAAGCTTGGAAGCCTTTGGCATATTATGTTGCTACATGGGGATAGTAATTTAAATGGGGAGCCATCATATCAAAACAAATCAGCATTAGAATTAGACAAGCCCATAAACCTCAACTAGGTTTTGTCCCTGCATTTCATATGGTTTCTTTGTTACTTGATACGCTATGCTCTTGCAATAATTTTCTGGGATTGTCACTTAGTTGGAAAGTCTTTGAGCCACATATGTATATGTTTATTTCAATATGTTATGTGAAAGTAAATACAAAATATCTTATGCTCAAACATTTGACGTTTTCATTTCCCGACTATACAATCTCATCTTTGGACAAGAGTTTCCTAGACTTTCAAAGCATGGCAAGAAAATTTTGGCCCACATTGGAAATTGGTACTTGGAGGAGAAACACACATACCTTCACAGTTATCAAGCCACCATCCTACCGCATCTACTTCTTGCTTATGTTCTCGATAGGCTTGTGGTTGGGGATATTTTATACCATTCCATCATGTAAGGGTTTAATGCTACATAAATCAAGGATAAGAAGATGATTTTCATCCCTTATGGTTTTCAAGTAGGATATTAAAAAATAAGAGACACAAATCATGCAAAACAAGAAGGCCAAATCCAACTGGAATACAAGTTCATGACTGGTAGATTCAGGAAGCATGACCCTGTTAGGTTTTAGTCCTTAAACATGTAGAACAAGTATCTATTAGCTGGCCTTATGCTCATGAAAAGTCATAGGAAGAATTGTTTACCGAAAATGAACAAAATTGGTAGGAAGTCAAGAAAAGAAAAGTTCATCCCAATGTGACTATGTTTTCTTCCTTGTCATTGGAAGAAAAAATAAAAACAATAAATCACGAAGATTCCTCAAGAAAAGAAGACGAAAAGGACAAGAAAGAAGAAGAAGATAGGATAAAGGTAGAATAAGAACGACAAGATATGCTTTCTCAACAAGAAATAATTTCCAAGGAACGAGAATAACATAAGAAAGAACATGAGGAAATGAAGAAGAAAGAAGAGGAAGATGTTTCTCAACAATTTCTAACTAAACAAAGAATGAAGGTTGAAAAATAAAAGAAAAAGAAATATTTTTTGGATAAAAGAAGAAAACAAATAAGAAAAGACTATGAAAGAGTTAGAAGAAGAGCTAGCCGAGTTGCAGAGAAAATATCGAGAAGAACAAATTGAAAAATAAGAAGTGGAAAGGACAAAAGTAGACATGGAAAAAGAGGTGTTATAGCCCTAAAATGCCCTACCTATGCATACATGGCATTTGCCTTCCTACTTAAATAATTTTCGAAATCATTGTTGATGAACTCTTTTTAAAAACCATTTTTTGGAGCATGTACGCACCCTGCTGCACTACTTCCCACATACATACACTTGCTGCATGCTAGACATCCCACGTACATACACTAGCTGCATACTAAATAGCCCGCGTATACCTTCAAAAGTTGAAAAAATTAGAAAGTTGCAAGGAATTCAATGGAATTAACGTGCTATTGGAGGTTTCCCAATGATTTCACCTTCTATAGCCCGTCCCCAAACTGAATAACTACCCTTTTTTCATATAAAAGGAGGTCTTGGGGTCTCATTCCATGATCAAGCGTTAGAACGGTGAAACTCTGGCCAAATTCCCTTCCCCCCCTTGCCCAAGTATGTGCAACCTTTTTTGAGTTCTTGCCTCAACATTCCCTCTCTATCCCTTCTCTCCCGTACAATCCCTTCCCTTCCATTGGACTGATCAAAAAATTGTGAGAGAAGGCATTTGGAAGGTGCACTTGGAGAAAATTTAAGAGGAGCTCGAACCAGGTTCATGGAGCGTTGGCCTACAAAGGTTGCAATTTCCAATCTTTGAATATTGAATAAAATAATCTTTTTCCATGTCCCAATTGATATCTTTATGTCTGTTATTTGGTTTATGCATAATGAGTTATATCTAACCCTAATTGATGAATAGAGATAGGATATTGGTATCCTTGTTTGCCTAAGTGTTGATACAGGTCAACTTTGGGAGGAGACCAACATCCAAGGAAGCAATGGAGCTCGAAGAGGTCAACATCAAACATTTGGATTAAAGGTACTGCTTTTGACTTACTCTTCTATCATTTTTCGTTCATCTGTGTGGAATGTTTGGGGTAGTGTAGGAATTAGATTGAATTTTAAGGGAGTCATTGCTCTGTGTATACTTAGAACCCTGGTATAGTTATAGGGGGATTTTCCTGCTAGCAGAATTGGCGACTCCACTGGGGAGTCTCTCTAGGGTTTTAGAGGGAGGTTTTTGGGTTTTTAATTGGATTCTTGATTTCCTTTTGAGTTTTAGTCAAGTTCTCTGAGTCTTTTAAGAGTTTCTAGTCACTTGCAAGGTGCATACCATCTTTCCCTTCCCTGTCAGTCTTCCTAGTCTTTTTCTTTTTTGAAAAGTCTTAGAGGTGTACACGCTTTGCTTTGGATCAACCCACATACATATGTGCCCTGCACAGTAGACAACCCACATACATACACAGGATACTGATGCAACAACCCACGTCTCCTTATCTTAGAATTTTTTTTTAACAAAGAGAAGTCCGTCTCTTTCCTAATAGAAGTTTAGGCTTCTCAGGACTTTCTTAAGTCTCCCGGAGTCTCTATTTTTCGCCTTAGCTTGGGTTGAAGATTCATTGTTAACTTTTTTCTTAGTTTTCTTTTGTTTTCCCTAGAGGTTTAGAGTGAACTTTCAAGTTTTAGATCCTCCTTTTGGTTTCTTGTTCAAATCAATTCTCAGCCTATTCTTTCATTAATTCCTTGCTTACTTGTTTCCTTAACCTTTTCCATGAGAAACCCATTCTTATATAGGAAAAACAGAGTTGGTTAAAGAGATTAGCATGATCCCACCAAATCAGAGAAGTGAGTAGGATCCCAACCATATGGACTCCACCTCACATTATAGAATATTCCCTTCTAGAACCTTCGTGAACTTTGACCTTTCCTCAGTCTTTCAACACCTCCGCACCTTGGCTATAGGACATCTTGTGGAAATGCCACAATGCAGTTTCAGGACAGACTGCGGTTATTAAACATCACCACAATGTATCTTATGCTTGTCCTTTTGGGAGCTTGAACACATCCTATAGAAACATCACAGGGTGATTAAAATAATGTGTAACAAAATTCCCCCCAAAGTATGAGGCTGGAACTTGTGACAACCGAAATACTTTGTAGAATATGTGTGTATGTCGGAAACAAGGAGCACACCAATCGAAAACTTGAAAACAACCAAGCATCTGCGCAATACTATACCATTTCTGAGGTGGGCATTCCCATGCTCAGACTACAAGTGATTTAAATCATAAATGTGAGTCATGGCCACCAATCATACACTGTGTATCCATGTCACCAAGATTCTACATAGCCACAAGGATTACACTATGGATCTATGCTCATAGAAAAAATCAGATTCAGACATAGCCATGAGACATACAAATTGGATCTATGTGTCAATACAAATCGTAAATACTCGATCGCAACCTGGATCGAAATAATGAGATCCAGGGTCTTTAATCTAGTCATCTGTAAGTACGAATATAGCCATGTGATTACAAGTGCTGAAGTCGAACATGATAGAAACCACTTGATTACCAGTCATTAATGAAAACCGTTAACAAGTGCGAGGGAAATCACCATTGATGTCAATGACTCCCAAGGTACCTTAGTACAATCCAACGAATGAAAATAAATGATTTGAAGTTGAGCACTCGATAAAATCTCTCAATCAGGGGTCAATGATGTGAACCCACTATCGAAAGCGAAGAAACCTTCCATTGAGGCATGTATGTTCTAAGGTACTAATTGATTTCAATGTCTTGTTCCTAAATAATGAGTTAAAGTGAACGAGAACAAACTCGTCATAGGAGGGCCTTGATGTATTCCCCGTCAATGACACGAAATAAGTAACAGATTTAAGGTAGATCAAAGTGTGGAGATGATTTGAAACTGACACAGGGAAGGCCGACATGGTAGGAATTGATAACTGCAAATGGTCGACTCTATAGAAGGTTTGTGTAGGGTTGGCCTTCTCTTGAACATATGAATGACACGACAATGGTATTGGCAACATTGACTTAGAGATGACCCAATATATGAACTTGTGGAAGGTCAAACGAGAGACAAATAAATTTCAAAACCCGAATTCAATGATAAAGGGGGTGTTATGCTCAAGAGCGACTATTACTACCACTAACACAAATATAGAGACACATTTCTTTTCCAAATTCCCCCCCACCATTTCTGGCGAGTACCCCTTTATTTTTACGCAAGCTTGAGGAGGATAACATATGCTTGTTGATGTAAGCTCATCCTTCGGATGAGTCCCTTAGAGTATGTTTAACGAACCGTAAGAAGGAGTGGTTTGGTTCCATATAGGTCTTTTAATGTTTGTTTAACGAGTCCAAAGAGAGAAAAATAAGGGGTTTTTCATATTTAGAGAGTCTGAAAAACACTTAAAGAGAACTCTCTCAGTTCCTTTTCTGTAAATTAGTTTGATGAGACCAAAAAAGTAATAACCTACTGCCCATCAAAATTTTTCTTCAAATACTTTTACGAGCGTGAAAAGAACAAGGTCGCTCGACAATCTTTTCATTTTTACGGAACATGAAAAGAGCTTAAAGGATATTCCATAAGTTTCATTTTTCGTGTTACCATGACGAGTATGAAAAAATGACAAAAGTATACTTGGTTTCATTCTCATTGATTGGCGAGCACGAGAACGAACAAATACTGAGCTCGAGGTTTTTCCTAAAAAACGTAAAAGGTATTTGTACAAGCGACAAACGTAGAAACAAACCAAGAAACATATCCATGTTCAATCGTTTAGGCTCCTAGATTCTTCACCTGAGAAAAGTCAAAGCACTTACAATATCATTAGAACTTTAGGTTTTAGGTAAAATGCATAAAATAATATAAAATATCAATGGAAAAAGTAAAAAGTTAATAATATAGGTAAAAACTCATTTTTACCATTCCATTGTCATTTTACCCAAAACTTGTCCAAAAAACCCTATTTTACCTCAAACTTCCACTGTGGATTGCGGGAGGCACGAGCAACCATTTGACGAACAACTTCCTCTAAAAAGGTAATATTCTTGTCCTCTTCATTTTCCATGGATTAATTTATGTTTTTATTGGTTAAAAGTAGTTTTTGAGTTAGATTTCATGAGGGTAGGTGTGTGTGGGGATCGCCGCAGGTGGCTTAGATCGTGCCCTGCGGAAACCACATGTTTCCGCAGGTGGCCTTATGGCTGACATGCGACGATTCCACACTATGTATAAACCTTACCTATGTCATGTGCAACTCAAAATTTCTCACGTACGTTTGGCTAATAAAAATTCTCAATAAAGAAAAATAAAGATGTTGACTTTTCCTTGTGGCTCCAATGTAGGTTTTTGATTGTCAAAATGTTGGAGTGGAGGGAGAGAGAACATAAGGATGATGATCACTTTACCGGGAATGACCTAGGTATGGTTAATGACCTCCAACAGTGTGGGCTGCTGAAGTTCCTTAAGATCCAGGGCATGAGGGCCCAATTGAGGTTGCTTGAGTATTTACTCCACATGTGGGATGTGGATCAACAAGTATTTCATGTGGGAGCCCACATACTCTCCCTAGATATCAAGGATATATATTTTTTGATGGGATTATATTGCCATGGTTCCCATGTGACATTGACAGGTAATAGAGGTGACGGTCTACCGATGAGTGAGTATATCCGTTAGTATTGTGATCCAAAGGTTGAGAGACATAGTTGCAAGGTTTCCATTAGGGATGTTCGAGATTTACCTCTTCGGACTATCCTTTTCACTATATCATAGATGGTAGGGAGTACATATCATCATATGGATCTTTAGAGTTACTTCCAGTATGCAGTGGAGTGTATGGAGCCCCGAGTGTTTAACTAGTGTGATGGGGTTCTTCGGAGCATGAAGAAACAATTGACAAAGTGTAAGAAAGGTGACCTGAAACAGTTTGGGTACGGGTCCATTTTAGTGTCCTTCTTCCTGGAGAAGATTCCACACTTGTGTTTACAGGTAGAGTGGGGCATGCCATCCCCACAAGATCCAAGAATGAAGAGGTGGTGTGATCTCATGGCTCGGCATGTGGCCGACCCCATCGTCAAATATAATGACATGTTCTTTGATTGGTTGAGGCCTCAGCTATTGATGGTAGATGATTATGCGTATGCCGGTTTGGACTTTAGAGGTGATCCAGACTTGGTTCTGCCTGAAGCTTCTCAATGGTGGAACTTAGGTAAGAAGCACATTTTGTTTTTATAATGTTTTTGTAAATTTTGAAATATGAAATGTTTTTTATGTTTTTAATCCGATGACTAATCAAAAACTCTTTGACAATGCAGATGTATGACCACACCAGCCTCCATTCCTATCCAAAGATGAGGGGAGGCAGTCGAGGTAGAATGATTGGCTGCTGCTGATTACGAGGTGATCGAGCAAAACCTGGAGGGGTTGATAGTGGATGTCCTGGATATCTCTATCGATGAGATCCCGAGACGTTATCAACGCCATACTGTGGGTGTATCTGGTTCTCTTAGTCAATTTCTCCGTAGGGTATCACGAGCATTCATGTGTTATCGTGAGAAACATCCTTGATGCTATTTTTTATATGAAGCCATTTGCTTCGCATTTTTGATATTTTGGTCTTCGAACAAAAACATTTTTTGTAAAAACTTTTATCGTTATATATACATGAGGCTTCTATCAACTTACTTGCTTTATATACAAAATTTGATTGGATTTATAAATGTATCAAATGTGTGTCTAACACATAATTAGCTAATGCATTTGTTAATGTATTTAGACATATAGGAATGTGTTGATATTCAATGTAATCAAAATGACGTTACAAGAGGTGAATTCGTAAATATACCCTTAATAAAGTAGAACTTCGGATAACATAGACATTACTCAATTGTAGTACTACTAACTTCGAATCAAGTCATAAAACAAGATGACGGATTCCAAGTGAAATGGCATCGGTCAAAAATTCGATGACTGCATTGTATTATGTGACGTTGTTAGTTGCATGACCAAGGAAAACACCATGCAGATTGATTAATTCATCCGTAGGTGCGAGATTTCCCAAGTAGCAGATTCTAGGTTCTGAGTAATACGACTAACGTCATTAGTGAAGCCAATGTAGGGTAGCTAATACATCGGCATCTGGAAACCAAGTACAATGCAAGGTAATAAGTTGGGGGTCGAAACCAAATAACAAAAAAGCACACGAAAAGTAGCACACAAGAGTATGACACAATAAAAATACAAGCACTCATGCAAAGACAATCTAAGCATAGTACTTCTTCAAGTAAGGCCCATTTCTGGGTTCACTCAAAGGAATGCCATCATAATCCACTAACTCATAATCTCCCTTCTCCAAAACTCATTTGACAATATAAGGGCCTCACCACATAGCCTCAAATTTTTCAGCCCCTAGTAAATCATGATCTTGATCTTGTTCGTAGAGGAGAACTAGATCACCTTCAGAGAAAACACGTGGCTTGACATGCTTGTCGTATTGGGATTTGACACTTTTTTCTGAGTTTTAATAACCAAGGCAGTATCACGACGGGTTTCATCTAATTGCATAAGGTACAAAAGACGTCCCTCTTTAGTAGAGGTGTTTGGAAGAAGTTCAACGACTAGTTTCAAATATGCTATTTCACATTCAATCGACATAACAACTTAGATACCATAAACTAATTGGAAAGGTGTGAACCTAGTGGCAGACTTGAAATATGTCTGGTAGGCCCACAATGCTGAAAACAACATCGTGTGCCAACTTTTTTTATGATTTTCTATCATCTGTCGAAGCATAGTAATGAGAACTTTGTTTATTTCTTCAACCTGGGCATTGGCCTGTGGGTAATAGGGGGTTGAGTTTTCATGCCCAAGACCCAAATTTTTAGTGAGCTCGTACATCATGAAATTTTGAAAATGGATACTGTGATCAATAACGATAGCTTGGGGAACACCAAACCGAGTAATGATATGATTGAGAATGAATAGTGCTGCAGTTTTCCCAGTGTTATCGAATGTAGGCATCTCTTGGGCCCATTTAGTGAAGTATTCCACAACTACGATGATGTATCCATGCCCCCCGACCGAGTGAGGGTTACATGTCATGAAGTCAATGCCCCATTTTGTGAAGGTACCAACGAAAACTAGAAGGTGTAAAGGAGCAGGATGAGATCTTATCTTGTTATTATACATTTGACAAGTATGCAATTTCTGGACAGTAGTGATATAGTCTTTAAACAAAGAAGGCCAGAAGTATCATGCTTGTAAGATATTTTGGGAAGTGGCTTACCCAGACATATGACAGCCACATGCTCCAGAGTGGCAGTCATTCAAAGCTTTCTCAGCCTCATCATAGGTGAGACATCGTCGAAAAATCGAGTCAACACCACGACAATAAAGAGTGTCACCAAGAATTATGTATTGATGGGCTTGATACCGTATACGACGATTGTCTGTACTAGAAAGGTTAGGCCAGAAAGTTTGAGTATGGAGATAAACGATAATATCTCCATACCAGACGTCATCAGAACTGATCAGAAAAAGGGATTCATCAGGTAAGGAATCCTCTGCCACATTTGTTGTATCAGTTGAGGGAAAGGTCAAATATCAATTCAGAAAATACCAAATATTTCTTAGACTTAGTGTGTTCAAACTCTAAGTCAAACTCCTGGAGAATCACTATCCATTTGGAGTACTTTCCCACTAGCAATTGGCGCATAAGGATATGTTGCATAGGGTTGCAATCAGAAATAATAGTGGTCTTGCGTAATAGGATATAATGACGAAAAGGTTGGAAAACTTGGACAACTGCCAAGGCCAGTTTATGCACATGTAGGTATTTGGCTTCGGTGGTCGTGAGACTCTAACTCAAATAGTAAATTACATTTTCATCATGCGAATCATCTTCTTGGACTAAAACCATTGCAATGGTAGAGCCCGAAGCTGTAAGGTAGAGGAAATAGTCTCGACTATAATCAGGTGGGAAAAAAAGTGGTTTACGGGTTAAGGCAAGTTTTAAATCTTCAAAGGATTTATTGGCGGTATAGTCCCATACAAACTCATAACCTTTCTTCAACAGTTGAGTAAAACCCTGTGTTAACTTGATGTAATTTGGAATGAATCGACGCAAAAAGTTTTCCTTCCCTTGCAAACATTGAAGCTGGGATAGTGTGGAAGGAGGAGGTAGATTAAGGATAGCCTCAACCTTCAAAGGGTCTACCCTAATTCCATGAAGTGACATGACAAAACCCAGAAGTTGGACAGACTCCACACAAAACATAGATTTGTGTGGGTTCAAACATATATGATAGTAACAACAATGAAGGAAAATGGCTCGGAGATGGGCCGGGTGATCTTGGCGACGCATGGAATGCGCTAGTATATCATCGAGATATGGTTGTACGATGTGCTTGATATCGTGAAAATCATAAGACATGGCGCGTTGAAAAGTCTCACCAACATTCTTCAAACTGAAAGGCAGTTTTCGGTACGCAAAAGTACCCCAAGGACAAATGAAAGCAGTCTTGTGTTGATCCACGAGCAAAATATTAATCTGATTATAGCCGGAGAAAGCATCCATTAAGGATAATATTTCTCTCTCGGCGTAATCGTCAACGATTTGGTCAATCAAGGGGGTTGGATAATTGTCCTTAGGGAAAGATTTATTGATATCCTTATAATATACACATACACAGATCATGCCTTGTTTCTTATTGACCGAAACTAGATTGGATGCCCAATCAGTTAAATCCACAGGATAGATAAAACCAGCTTTAAGAAGTTTTTCAACTTCGAGCTTGATAGCAGCGAATTTACAAGGGTGGACAAGGCGAAGTCTATGACAGATAGCTTTAGCGTTCGGGTAGGTCTTAATTTCATGCAAAACGATATCCGGGTCAATACCCGACATCTCTTCATAGATCCAAGTGAAAATGTCATGTAATTCTTGAAAAATGGCTTTATAAGTGACGAACTCATCAACGGAACACGAGGCTCCGATGTGAATATTTTTGATGACTCCAAGTTTAATGGACATATCAACAGGAACAATGAATGAGATATTACTCAGGTTCCCTTCATATAGCACATTGTGTGGTGACTCAGAAACAGAGGAAATGACAACAACGGTCGATGGAGTCGAAATCCGTTGGTAACTCTCTATGGTGTGCTTTTCTAGGAAGAGAATGGAACGATGATGTCCATCATTCCATGGGGTGTCTTCCATGGACATGACTCACATGATCATCTCGTCGGTAGGAAAAATCACATGAAACGGATCGAGAGATGAATCACAGAGAGAGGGTGTAGAAGGGATTGCCGATTGAATGGCTTGATAAGCGGATTCAACTGGACTTAAGGGCATTTTTTTTCCATAGAAAATATAATCACCAGGTTCATGTACTATCCACGAGTCATGAGACATGGGGGATTCACGAACAGAGGTGGAAATCATGTTGATTGAGGCGACAAAAGGAGGTGGAACATTGGGTGGTGGTATTGGGAAGGTACCCATAATAGTTGAATCTTTTAGAAAACCCATATCGACATTCTTGTACCCAGGAGGTGTCTTCAAGATAAAGGGTACATTTCTAGTATGGGAATTGGAATTGAAAAAGGCTAGTTGGGAAACCGTAACGACTTTTCCTTGATGTGGGAAACGTAACACATGGAAAAGGGTAGCCACGACTGCATGCATGGAATCAATCCAGCTACGGCCAAGAAAGAGGTTATAGTCACAATGCACATCAAATAAATCGACCTCGACATTGACCAATTTGCCTTCCAACGTAATAGACAACGAGGGAAGAACATCGTAGGGTTTAAAACCAGAACCATTGAAATCCTTAAGTGTATTGTGTGATTCAGTGAGGGGAGGAGAGCCAATGGATTTCCAACAAGTAATGGACATAAAACACATCGAGGCACCCTCGTCAATAACGATTCTAGAGATATTATTGTTCTTGACAACAACTTGAATATGAAACACTAACAGAGGAGGTAGCCTTGGAATGTGGTCTTCGAGGTCAAAGATTATCAAATTTGTATATGTGGGATCAATTCCACCAATGGCCTTTAACAGTTCCTTCCATTGAGCAGGAAAAATTTGAAGGAATTTGAGAGCTAACATAGCAGAGGGTGCTTGGGCAAGGTCTTCTACAATACTATAGTTTTGAGCAGCACACACGTGAGGATTAAAGGCAGAATTCAGAACAACGCCCTTTGGAGGATGGTAGAGAATTGTATTAGGACCTAGTTGTTCGAGATGAAGAGGACCGTTGGGAGGTGAAGTTGAGGGAGGTGGTTGAACCAACGAAGGTGGTAAATAATCAACTTTCTCCTTTGAAGGAGAATAATCTTTGGCCTGAGTGGTGATTGCAACGTCGTTCTTGGTATAATCACCAGTACACATAAGGACATACCAAGTGGTGGAAGGAGAGGGTTGGTCATGAATGACCAATTGGGTCTACTATTGAGAAGGGAAAGGTTGTGACAAAATGACAGGTGTGGGAGGCTTCCCGGTTCCTTGAAGGAACTTAGTGACCTCGGCGTGTCTTGGACAATATTTCATGTAGTGATCATCACCACAGATAAGGAAAGGATATCGAGGTTTACACTTATCCTTATCATCAACAGACCGTGTCTTGGGTTTTTCAGATTGCAGATTATTATTTTTATCCTCCTTGTTCTTACCCTTTCCTTTTTTAGATTTGTTTTTACCAATAGGGGTAGATTGAACTGAATTAACCTCAGAAGTTTTTCCGGTGGAAGGAGTGGGACTCAGAGAACTTTGAACATTAGAAGCAGTAGATTTGGGATTGGTGTGAGTGGCCAACATGGATTTAGCATCAACATGAAAGGTGCCAATCACACCATCAACAACATGAGAAGCTGCTGGGGTTGTTGAGGTAGCGATTGTAGAAGGGCAAGGAGCATAAGGGATCAAGTCGTAAAGAGTGCCCATTTGCGAATAAACGAGATCTAGGTATTGAGCGCGACTAATTAACTTCTCTTCAGTGACAATTCCACCCATGGCAATATCACGAGAAATTTTACTGGTGAATGATTTGGTGAACCATTCAGCCAATAACTGATCAGGAAGGTCGATTTTGATGAAGCATCTCCTCCGTCTCCACTCATGAATGTGATTAGAAATGTGAGTGGCAGAAGATTGATTAAAGGAACTCAAAATCTCGGTTTCTGTCTCATAGAAGATTGGAAATTGGTAATGTGTGAGAAAATCCATGGCAAGGGTGTTGAAGTCATTAAAGAAGTCTCGCAGTAATTCTATGTACCACTTTGCGGCCAAACCCGTGAGAGTTCGCTGGAAGAGTCGTAACTGAATGGAGTCGTCCATCAAAGAGTTGGATGAACACCAAAGGTGAAAGGTCATAACATGATTGTTTGGGTCTTCTCTCGGTCGACCGTCAAACTTGGGAATGTCAGACGATAATTTGGTTGGTATAACGGGCCAATGGGGAGAATGTAAGATAGGATCATTGAATATTCTACACAAGTCAGGTAAATCCAAAGTGGCTAGAAATGAAACTATCTATTCATGTGAGGATACTGGTGACTTTGGGGAGGAAATTCCATTGGTATACCAGTAGGACCGTAAGCAGTTTGCATGTAAGTGGAGAGTCCTGACAGATTCTGCCATAAAGGATTTAGAGGCATATAGCCCATCGGGTTGGGTTGATTAGAGTTGTTCCCTTGAAAAGGGATACTAGAGTGAACGTTCGGACCCCAAGTAGGATTCAAATTACCTAGATATGGCTGGCCCGAGTGAGGGGGTATAGAAGAGTTGACTTGAGGCTATTGCCCCCTAGATGATTGTGGATTTCCTTAGGAGAGAAGGTTCCAAAGTTGGGCTAGTGATCATGGTGTGTTCTATTTATACAGTGGGTTATAGAGTCCAACCTGAGGTTTTCCTCCAAGTGGAGGTTTCCCCTCAACATATGGTGGTGCCCTAGTCTAAGGTTGCCCCCCAAATTGAGGTTTCCCCCTAGCGTGAGATTTCCCTCCAACGAGAATCTGGTAGCTAGAAGTGAATGGATGATGGATGCTACCAATTGGATTGGAGCCACTAGGGCCAGATCCCCCAAGAAAAGGTGGATAAGACCCTCCAGAGATGACCTGGGAAGGTGTAGGAACAAAAATGAGGACAACATTGTACCCAGGTGGAACAAAAAGTCCAGAAAATCGGGATGGAACTTGGGTAGGGATGATGATGGAAGGATTCAAAGTGTGATATCCAGGAGGAAGCGACGAGATAGGTCTAGATGAGAGTGATGTGCCAATGGGAGCTTTGTTAACCACCACATTCTCAATAGGAATAGTCGTAGCATGTGGGTCCATATTAGAATGGGCCATCTGGAGAGAAAAAGTCGAGCTAGGACCAACTGACTGTGTGTCTGGAATGACGGTGATATTTCTAGTTATACTAGCAAAGTGGTCTAAAGGTATCGTGTAGGTAACAGACGTTTCAGGCAGTTGTGATATGACAGGTGAATCAGTACCCACCCCCAAGTTGCCGTAAAGGTCCCATACCATGTGAGGTGGGTTTCCAAATATGTCAATAGAAAAAAGGGGATTCTCAACTCTAGGGCCTATATGGGGTCTGGTCGGTATTACAGAAGTGTCAAAAACAAGTTCTACTGATGAATTCGTCCAGAGAATATGTCTCTTGTATTTAGGAGGAAGTAGGAAAGCCTCTAGAGAATCATAAATAATTTGGAAATTTTCTAAAGAGTCAAGACTTTCCACTCATGAGGTTACAGTGTCCTAGACCACTCTCCGCTAGGGAGATCCCTTTGGTGAATTTGGAGGAAAAGGGAGATAACCTTCCGGATCTTCCGGGGGTATCCCTTGCATCCTACGTGGAGGGTCAATGTTGGCCGAACCAAAAAATCTATGAAATCCACTGTCGCGAAGTCAAGACGAGAAGGGGCTAGGATAGAGCAGGTGGAAAAGTTACATTGATGACATGCTTAACGGACTTACACCCTGGTGCAAGCTCCCACACATAATCGTGGGTATACCCTCCAAGGAGCCCGAGTGAGTCTGGCCAACATCGATTCCATGTACCGTGAAGACTCGCCCCTCCACAATCACCTCGTGTAAGACCCTAAAGACATTGGCTACTAAGGCTACCAAGAACAACAATGATGCCTAGGGAAACAGTCGATTGTCTGATCCACACGCAAGGGAAGGGTATTTATCCCAAAATCATCTCGAAAGGCTTCCACTCATAATTGTGGGTATACCTTCAAGTGACCCCTATAATATGCAAAATATCTACACCAAGACCGACAAAGCAGGGTGAGTAACTCTGCCAGCTTTAATGAGATTTCAGGTTTGACCCTTGTGTGAGAAGGGCTTCACAGGACAAAATGTTTCAAGTGGATTTGAACACTCCCTATCACAAGATGATACAGTGTGTTTTGTGCTTTGGAGAGTGTGCCTCACAACCTATTCCAAAGTTCTAGCCTAGCTAATGTTGGTGGAAAGAGTTTCTAGAAAATAAAAGTTACTACTAAATTTTAAAATTACGTAGTATTTTAGAGGCTTTTGTTTACGCAAGAGGGAGATGGATATGAAACTGGTGTTGTATGAGACCTTCACTCAATAATATGCAAGAATAGATGAATGATGCAATGTTTCATTTCGATGAAATCTAATTACCAAAGGGAGAAAGTATTTCTTTGGAAACACGAAAGCTACAAAATGTAAATTTTTTTTTTGAATGAATACAATTCCAAACAATCATAAGTAATGAAATTTCCCAATTTGTTCTTTTGTAAAAAAAAATTGAATGCAATTTTTTTTCTTATGAGTGATTACTAAAAAGAATAGATGACTCTAATTCTTCCTTTCCAAAACCAAGTTAGGGATATAATGAAGGAAGGACAAGTAATCAAAGAAAATAGATACACTCAAAAAATACCCAAATCAATCTATCAATCACGATAAAAACGGAGATGACAAGAAAGTGTTTCGCTAGATGCAAATAAAAATAATTTTCCAATCAACAAGCAATCCAAAAAATGTAAAACAATCCAAAACTTTAAATCAAATCAAAGACTTTTATAAATCAAGCAATCGGATTTAAATCCAAAGATTATGTCCTTGTTGACAAAAAGCAAGAAGTAAAAACTTGTAAAATGATGAAGAAGGGTTTTCAATCCCTGAAAACCAATCAACAACAAGTATTAAACTCAGAAAATAGTCGGATACTGGTACCAAAAGTTCTTCCCAGGTGATCAATGAAAAATTGGGTGACAGAAGACAAAAAGACCCAATCCAATAAATTCTATAGGAAACGTCACAACCCAATAGTAAGGTACAATGCGACGATTTGAGGTTTCCGTAGGCTAGCTATGGGATAGGATGCAGAGATTCCACATTGGTCTAAACAGGTAGGGTGCGGAGATCCAAGGATGTCAAAGGCTGCATATGGGATACAGTGCGGCTATTTAGGTAAACAAATAAAAATTGGAAAAAGGACAAAGAGTCTAAATGAACTTTCATATCCAGAGAGTCTGGATGGATCCTCAGCATAATCAGAGACTGGATTAAAATGAAAGGAAGTAGGATAAAGGCAAGTGGACAACAAAAAACTGAAAACAAGTCGTATCTCCAGTGGAGTGACAAAATGTTTTATTAGAGAAATCGGTAAATGCAGACATAAACTGATCTCCCTAGATCCACCTGAATCTAGAAAAAAACAAGACATAACATGATGCTTTCCCTAAGCTTTAATAATTGAATTTACTATCAGACAATAGATGAATGACATACCTTTGAATATAGCTTCCTTATGTATTTTTTGTCCCTTCTCCGCTCCAGTGCTCTTGTGATATCATATCTGTAATGAAACACAAACCAACCAAAGTGAAAGCAACAATTGTATATTCAATGAAAACTAACACATGTGATCAAGGAGTCATGTAATAAAATGAGAATGATTTTATGGGAAAGAAACATGCCACTATATTATTTTAAGTAAAAGTGGAATATACAACCAAACAACCTTGATGTTGCAAGGTTCCCTTTCGGTGGCCCTTTTCTCTAACACACACACTTTCTCCAAACTTGCATGAAGAATATCCACAATAACTTGATGGACCAATGAAGACCTCAAGAAACAATTGAAATAGAATCCATCACACAATTCTCAGCCTATTCTTTCATTAATTCCTTGCTTACTTGTTTCCTTCACCTTTTCCATGAGAAACCCATTCTTATATAGGAGAAAGAGAGATGGTTAAAAAGATTAGGATGATCCCACCAAATCAAAGAAGCGAGTAGGATCCCAACCATACATATGCCACCTCAAATTCTAGAAGATTCCCTTATAGAAACTTCATGAACTCCGACCTTTTCTCAATCTTTTAACACCACCACACCCTGGCTATAGGACAGCCTGTGGAAATGCCACAAGGAATTTTCAAGACAGACCGTGGTGATCAGGCATCGCCGCACTGTATTTTATTGTTGGCTTGCAACGTCCTTTATTAAAAAGGTTTTTAGGAAGAGGAAGCCAACCACTTTTCTCATGAAGAAAGGTTATTTTGGGAACTTGAACACATGCTATAGAAACATCACCAGGGTGACGAAAATAATGTGTAACATCTCCTCTGCTAGAAATTGCTTTCCCACAAGCAATTCTGAAGTTGTCTCCTCTAATACCTATTCAATCTCCCAAGTAGCATCCTCAATGGGTAAGTGCTTCCATTTGAATAAGTATTCCTTGATGCTCCTCCTCCTTAGATCCTTCTCACGAACCTCCAATATCTCTTTTGGTATCAGTATCAATTTCCCTTCTTCATCTAAGGGTGGAAGTTCCTCAATTAGAGTGATGTGTTGGCCTATGGCTCTCTTTAATCATGACACATGGAAAAAAATGTGTGTTTTTCTTCCATGTGGAATATCAAGCTCATATGCCACGACCCCTACCTTCTTGTTGATCCTGTAGGGTCCAAAGAACCGGGGTTGGAGATTTTCTGCTCCACTTCTTTTGATGGATGCATGTCTGTATGGTTGGAGCCTCAAGTAAACCAAATCACCAACCTCAAATGTGCGCTCTACTCTGTGCCTATCTGCCTAGACCTTTTTCTCATTATGTACCCTTTGTAGGTGGTCCTTCAGTTCTCTGAGTATATCCCAACTCTGCTGAATCCAATCCTGAACCATAGGAGCCTTGTTGTCACCAAAGACAATCTCTACAAAGGAGAGAGGGTCATAACTATACAAGGCTCTGAATGGTGTCATACCAATAGACATATGATGAGTGGTGTTGTAGCAGTATTCTCCCAAATGAAGCCACCTAACCCATGATTTTTTCTACCCTGATACATAATTTTGGAGGTACCCTTCCACCCACTTGTTGACTATTTTTGTTTGACCATTAGTTTGAGGATGGTAACTGGTGCTAGGGGTTAAGGTTGTACCAACCAACTTGAATAAATGTTGCCAAAAAGTGCTCATGAATCGGCTATCCCTATCACTCATAATGGTCTTGGGTAAACCATTTATTCTGAAATCTCCCTGAAGAACAAATCTGCGAACTGTGTTGCACTGAAGTCTATAGCAATGGAGAAGAGGTGTGAAAACTTAGTTAACCTGTCCACAACTACAAAAATACAATCTTTACCTTGTGCTTTGGGAAATCCTATGATGAAGTCCATACAAATTCTTTCCTATTTGTGCTCTGGGATGGATAGAGGTTGTAATAATCCTGCTACATGTGTGTGCTCATCCTTGTTTACCTGACAAGTAGTGCATTCCTTGATGTGGTGCATCACATACTCCTTCAACCCTTTCCAATAAAATCTTTCCCTTACCTGTCGATATGTTTTGAAAAATCCTTGATGTCCTGCCATGGGTGAATCATGGCATGCTTGTAGTACCTTGGCCTTAAAGGCTGACTCATGAACCAAGAAAATTTGGCCCTTGTAGTAGATGATGTCATCCATTATTCTAAAGTTGTCATCCTGTACCTTTCCATCTATTAAATGACATGCAAATTGGTTCTTTGATTATTCCACTAAGAGGCAGGTCTTCCAGTCAACTGAGATATCGATCATAGCATAAACTGATGGCCTCCTGGATAATGCATCTCCCACTACATTATTCTTCCCCTTGATGAAATCAATGTCAAAATCATAAGCCTGTATCTTGCTATCCCACTTTTTTTGCCTCTCATTTAAGTCCTTTTTATCCAAAAAGTACTTAAGACTGTTGTGATCTGTCCTCACCATAAATTTTTCTCCTACGAAGTATTGCCTGAACTTAGCCAATACGTGCATGATGGCCAACATCTCTTTGTCATAGATGGTATAAAGAAGCTCAGGCCCCTTAGTTTTCATCTCTCATAGACAATAGGATGTATTTTCTGTATAAGCACTGCTCCAATGCCCTCCCTAGAGGCATCACACTCCACTGTGAAGGGTTGTGCAAAATCTGGTAGAGCTAAGATTGGGCACATACTCATTACCTTTTTCATTTTTTCAAAATTCAAATGTGCCTCTGAACTCCATTTGAATGCTCCTTTCCTGTTCAAATTGGTTAAGGGTGCACAAATCTATGAGAAACCTTTGACAAACCTCCTATAGTAGCAACAAATGCCAATAAACCCCTTCAATTCTGTGAGGGTCTTAGGTGTGGGCCAATCAAGTATAGCTTGGATATTCTCTTGGTGTACCTGCACCCCATTTACCCCAATGATGTGTCCCAAATAGAGGACCTATGTCATTCCAAATTCACATTTGGATTCCTTTTCATACAAGGACTGACCTTCCATAATGGCCAAATTCTGTTCTACATGCTGAATATGCTCCTCCCAAGTTCTGATATAGATCAACACGTCATCAAAGAATAGTAAGAGGTACTTAATTAATTTATTTTTGAAGACATGGTTCATTTAAGATTGAAATGTGGCTGGCGCATTGGTCAATCCAAATGGCATCACTAAGAACTCATAGTGACCGTAGTGACATCTGAAAGGAGTTTTGGGCACATCCTGCTCCCTCATCTTGATCTGATGATAGCTAGAGCATAAGTCAATCTTGGTGAAGTAAAAATCCCCATGGAGATCATCCAATAGCTCATCAATCCTCGAAATGGGATACCTATTCTTAATTGTCTTCTTGTTCAATTCCCTATAATCAATGCACATGCGCATGGTCCCATCCTTTTTTTTCACTAGTACCATTGAAGATGCAAAAGGACTGGAACTCGGTCTAATGCGGCCCATGTCTAGTAGTTCTTTGATAGCCTTCTCTATTTCATATTTTTATTTCCTTGTGTGTCTATAGGGAGTGGTGATGAAAGGTGTCGCTCCCTCTTCCAACTCTATGATATGCTCAAACCCCCTATCTGGTGGTGCTCCTGGTGGAATGGGTCCAAAATATTTGCTATGCTTGTTAATGATCCTCTGAATATATGGTGAATAATGAGTCTCCCCTTTCTTATCCATTTGTACTGATATTCTACATTCCAACTCATATCTTCTCTTCTGAAAATGGCCTCCACGCGCTTCGCTATAACCACCCTAGGTGTGTTTCCTGACATGCCCCTGAGAACTACCTTTTTCCCACTTTCCTCGGTGAAGGAAATCTCCATGGTCTTGTAGTTGGTTGTGATTGGCCCCAACCTACTAAGCCACTAAACCCCAAGGATGATATTAGTGTCTGGAAGGTTCATCCCATAGAAGGCTTGTGCCAAATCATGTATGCCCAATGTAAGCTTCATTCCTAGAATATACCTGTCACAGGGTATAGTGCGCCCTCCTGCTAACTCTACCCCAAATACTTGAAATTCAACAGTGGGTATGTGTCTTCTTTGTAGTAGGGCTAAGTCTATGAAGTTATGTGAAGCACCCCCATCAATGAGAACCAAAACTTTCTTCCATGTAGCACCCCTCTCATCCCGAAGGTGTTGAATTTGGGTACCCCACTGATGGATGCTAATGTTACCTTCTCATCTATTGTAAGGTCGTGACTTGCTTCTTCATATTCTATGTTTTTAGTGGTGTCTGCCTCTATGTTTTGAAGGTGGTCGTAACCTTCATCTTCCTCATTATCAAAAGTTACTTCAATGTAGTGTGCCTTGCCTTTGCCCACACATTTGTGGGTGGGATCCCAAGGTTCTTTGCATGTATAGAACAATTGCTTCCTCCTCAGTTGCCTTATAGTGTTGTCATCTATTCCAGCCCTGCCTATGTCAAACCCCCTTTGGTATCTCCCCCCTTGTTTCATGGGAGGTCTTTGGTCTCTTCCTCTTATGTTTAGAGGTTGTCTAGGGGTGAATCTAAATTTCACTGTTGAGCCCAAATCCCTTGTCTTCCATATAACATCCTGTAGGTTGGTAGGATTGAAAGCCTTCACCCAACCCCTTAAGGGTTCCATCAACCCCTATGTGAAGAGAATCATGAGTCTCACTTGAAACACATTTTGTACCATTACTTCTATCCTCTGAAACTCATATATATATACCTCTGGTGTTCCTGTTTGCCTGATTTGGGTGAGTTCTATGAAATGTATCTCTGGATCCCCTTAGTCAAACCTGTCTATAATCCTCTGTGTGAATTATGTGTAAGCCATGATATGGTTGTGGCCTAGTGTAGTTAACCCATGGTGCCACCAGCCATGATATTTTCCTTCCATGTACATGGTGGAAAACTTGATGGCATCCATTTCTCTCATTGGGTTAAGTTGTAGGTATGTGTCCAGTTTCTGCACCCAATCGTGTGTAGTCATCTTGGAAGATGCATCAAAGTATGGGATTTCCATCTTACTAGATCTATGCTCTAGTTCATATTTATTCCTGTGATAGGGTTTGGGATTAACCCTAAATTTAATCCCACAATATTTTTCTAGTGTGATATTCCTTTGGATCCCTGTGCTCAGTGAATTATACTCCCTAGCATACTGTGCGAAATTGTCCTAAATCTCGTTTGGGTAGTTTGGATGTGTCTGGTTATCCAAGAATGAAGGTATGTAGGGTCTAGGGGTGGTCTTGATGTATGTTTGTCCCTATGGTGTTCGTCCTCCATAGATGTATCCCTCAGTGTGATAATGTGGGATGTGTTTCCGCTGGTGTCTATTCCCTCCATGAGATCCACTAGCCTCTCCGTTTGTATATATTTTGGGCCCCTTTCCTTGATGAGTCAAATGTAATAGGACCTGCAAGATCTTATCCTGACTGGAATTTACCCTCTCCAAGGTATCCCTCAAATCACTTTGACCACTACACACTGCCTCCTGGTTTTCCTATAAATGGTGCGCCAATGCACTCTCTGTCTGAAGTATAGATTACTATAATTCTTTTTCAAATCTTGCAAGGACTTACGGCTCACTGTCCTCACCTAAACCTTCCATGTCTACCTCTGGTTTACCTATCTGCTTCCTACGTCTTCCCATATAGATACCATAGAACTTCTGCATGCGCTAATCGCCATTGGCTGGGAGGATGAACGCTCTAATACCACTGTAATGTTCCCAAGCCAATATTTTTGCTGGGAACACTAGCTGTTCTTTGTTAACTGTTGTTTAGATGTGTGTTTGTGGGTTTTCTCTTGGAGTTGCATTCTACAGTTTGTGTATTCAATTATCAAGCATGTGAACATAGATCTGAAGATGCATCATACAAAAATACAAGAGATAGCAAGAAACACCAGAATGGAATCAAACAACACAGATCTGACCTTTATTTAGATAATATGAGAAATGTGATACAATAAGAGTGCAGATCTGGAATACTATCAGACAGATCCTCTAGTTGGAATATGAGCTGCTACAAAATTATCAATATATGAAGATACAAGCCTCCAAAGGCTGTATAACAAGCTGAAGAACAATACAATATTAACTTCTTTCCTTCCAGGTTCAAGTCCAAACCCCCTGGCTGAAGTCACACCCTCCTAGATAGATGTGAAGACCCAATATTTTGTCCCTGCTATTGGAAGCCCTCAAATGCCACAAAACTCTGTGGAATGGTAGATCGGGGTAAGGTAAACCCCCTCCTGAAGTCTCGATGTGAAATACCAAGATATTCTCCTCAAAATTTTGAAACTACAAACTAAACTACGCCCTCCTGAAGACTGCAGAGACCTAATAATTCGGTCCTGTTGATGGAGACCTCCAAATACTTTGAAACTCTCAGGAATTATAGATCGGGGCAAGGTGAACCCCTTGGCGAAGTGTCTGGCTGATATATGAAGTTTTTCCCTTCCAAACTGAGTATATCTACTTTCCAATAGCGCCCTATTTCTCTCCAACTCTTGCCAATGATTTAGAAAATTAAATGGCAAGTATAATTCTCTCAAAATGCACTAGATATGATGGTCAAGGACCTGCAGAGAAAACCCAAGTATCCAAAAGTCCAAAATCTTTCTCAAACTCTTGGATCAAAACTTCCTTCACTCAATAGTGCACCCCCTTGCCGAAAAACCTCAAGGTTACGTCTTGCTGCTACCCTGGATGGGTGATGGTACCTGTGGCTGTTGTAGAATGGTGTGGGTGGAGTATTGCATCCATGAGACCAATATTGGAACAAGTGAGATGGGATCTTTCACCACCGAGTTTTCCTCTAGGGTTTGTATTCTCAAAACCCTCAAAACTATTGTGCTCTAGAGCCCAAAAGAAAAATGCAATAATAAGCCAAAGGTAAGTGAGAGGTGTGCCCTTCCTTTCCTTTATACCTCCAATCTGTTTCTCTATTGAGTTAGTTAACCCATAGGGTTAACTCTTAGCTTACCCTCATGTGTTCTATTCTTTCATTGAGTTACCTTTTCTTTTCCAAGTCAACTTAATATTATAATATTGAGTTGAGATGATGTTTTTTAGCCTACTTCTCTCCATAGTGCATGAGACTATAGTCTAGTGAGGATGACTAGACTATTGAGTCTCTCTAACCCTATTCATCAAGAGGTGGGGGAAATTACAAGTAGCTTAAGTTGTTTGTTTGTAGAATAAAAAGTCTAATTTTCAAGTTCTGTCTTGATTTCCTGAAATATAAGTAGTTTTGCTTAGTCAAACATAAAAACTTTTTAGGAATTTTTCATTTACAAGATCTTGAAACATTGATTACAAAATTTGAATTTTACAAAGAGTTTTACAAGCTTGGATTTAAGTTCAAAGTATCTTTTGCTTTAAAATGATTTAAAATTCTCTTCCTTATTCATCTCTTAATAAAACCATTAGTTGCACGACCACATCCTTTGCGTAAATAAAGCCTTAAAATTAATGCTTAACTTAAAATATATTAGACTTTCTATTTGTAGGGTTCACCAACCAGTTTAGGGTTTTAGGGCCTTGAATTAGGTGTGCAAAGGAAACTCTTCAAGGCCATTTAAAAAAAACATTGGAGTCTGAGACATGGAGTGTATTAATTCCAACGTCACAAGAGTTAGCCGGGACCCCCCTCTAACAAAGGTGATAAACATGGGGTCACCTAAGGAAAGGTAGAGGAGACAACCCCTCTAAAGTCGACTAAATGTATTGGGGATTGTATATTGAGGGTCTTTGTTGGGAAGAATACTGACTAAATTTTCCTATGGAGCTTCGTGGACCTTGAATCCATTCGAGATCCTCAGTTTTATTTCAGACCAATTAATTTCAACACCCTTGAAGGGCTTCAGATTTGTTATCCTTCTCATTACGATCTACCCGATTGTCGACTGTACCCACCTGGTGACTAACTACGAGGTTGAAACTTAGTTGCCTACATTTTACAGACTTACACAAGTGATTGCGGGGGTATACCGTGGTACCTAGGGTGGATGTTGGATCGCGCTTTACAGAGTATACTTGAAGGGTGTTTCCGTGTTTGAGTTATACTTGCACCGGTTAGTTTCTCTAGTGTCGATTGGCGTAACTATCCTTCCCACTAGTTAGTCGACTGCTTAATTTATATTTAGTAAATGTTTAGTGTGTGCTTTGTATTCCATGCTAGTCAAGCCTTACTATGTCATTTTATCATTTCACAAAGTGGAATATCAACAGCTTCAGCTGTCACGAAGGCTTCAGGGCCCGTTGTCAATTACCTTGGATCCATCTCTGCCATTGTTGAGGCAAAGACTTAATAGAAAAGGATCATTTAGAGTGACTAGGCCACAAGAAATTGTGCCTGAGCCTGATCCGAGATGATATTTCCAAGCATCGCAGGAATCTTTTATTTCTGACCTCGAGACTGAGGGTTTCATACCAACAAATCCTCTGATCACCAACTTGTCAGTGCCGATCCTAATCCATATTGTCCCTCCCGAGGTGACATCTTTTGAGCACCAGTTTGTTCAGCAAGCGAAAATGGAAGAAAATGCTACTACTTCGTCTCAGAGTTCCCGTACTCCCGTTAAAACTACTACTAGAGGGGGCGTTGTACCTCCTCCCCTACCTTCACCTGTCAGTACCACAACTGTCTCGACACTCATGAGTTCGGGCAATGGTTCAATCCCTTTGAAGACTTCAACCTCTATTTCGTTCACTCAAAATGTGACAGGCGCTCCCTTCTCATATGGGATTCTTGGATTTGACACGAATTCAGTGCTTACTTACTCTACTTTACAGAACATGGGTCTGGGGGCAGGGAGCTCTAACTCTCCCTTTCAAGGATTAGCCATGGAAACTACTTCCCCTTTTAATTCTATCCCTTATGGTGGGGGTCATATACCTCCTCCCTCCCCTTCGCTCGGTGGCACGTTCCAGAAGACAATCAGACATAACACTAATTTTAGCTTTTTTAGTGGAGGTAGTTTGGGACCTTCATCCTACACAACTCCGATGGGATCTATGTTGTTATCTTTGTTTGGTGCATTTGGGAACAACATGTTTTCTTCGGCCGCTTTCCTGGCTAGGGAAAATCCCAGTTTTGGTCAATAGAACTCGGTGCAAGGTACCATTCCTTCACAGGGAGCGAAGAATGGAGTATACTCCACATAGAGTCTTTAGAATCCTTGGTAGGGATTGTTTCCCTTGCAAGGAATGTCGGTCGAGGGAAACCCTTTCCATACTCAATGGAACCCCGAGCAAGGTTCTGTACCTATGCTGGGCAGATAGACTGGGGGAATCCCCAACCAAGGTCCTTGGAACACAACACAGGTTGCAATCCCTACATAGGCTATGTCGTCCAATTTTAGGATTCAGCCAATGATGCCTCAACAAACACAATTTCATTTTGTAGGTCAAGGCGATGGTTTTTACCAAAACCATGGACAACAATCCAAATTTTCCTGGAAACCTAGTTTCAGTCAAAATCCAGGACCCTCTTTTTTTGTAAATAATCCACAACTGAAACTACCCTTTCTGGATACCCTACATTTGCAAAAATTGTCGAGATTACTGAATGATCTGATTGTCAAGATTTGTGTTGTCCCCCCATGCTGACTAAGTTTCCTTTTGATATTCTTAAATTTGATGGAAATCCTGGTGAAGATCCATGTGATCATGTGACTACCTTTCACTTGTGGTGCTCGTCAAAATCGTTGAAAGACGACTCCATTAAGTTGTGTCTTCTTCAACGCACTCTTATAGGGGGTGTTGGAAAGTGGTATATCAAGCTCGACGACTCGAGGTACTCTTACTTTAATGACCTGACGATGGTTTTCTTGAACCATTTATAGTTAACAGTGAGATACAATGTAGGCACTAAGTTGCTGGCCAACTTTGAGAAAACCAAGGCTGACCATATCTCCAATCATATCCAAGAATGTCGATGAAGAAAGAGATTGATTAAGGTCAAGGTCCCTCCTGCTTTATTTCTTAAGTGGTTCTTGAAGTATTTGGTTCCTTGCATGTCCAAAGACATAACAACGTTTGGGGTATTTTTTGAGGAAGAGGCTATTATGAGATCCCAACAACAAGAAATGGTTTACTCTCAGTCTGGCATGATTTACAAGATATTACCTGATGCGCCACTGTCTACTCTCAATAATTCCAAACAAAAGTATGGGCCCCATGTTATAACCCTAAATTGCACCACACATTCTTACCTGGCATCAGGCCAATTCATATCCCTTCTTTGCCAAAACTCTGTTGAACAACTCTTTGAAAATCCTCTTGTGTCAAGGCCCACGTGCCCTAGCCCATTACTGGATGCGTGTGCACGCTAGCTGACTCACAACAGCTTGCATGTACCTAACAAAGCACAAAAAAAGGAAAGTTGCCGATGGAACAAAAAGCTATGGGTCAGTTAACTGAAATTCCCGGCCATGCATGGCCGAGGGTTCGTCCAAAACCCTAGCTCCTTCTAGCCTATAAAAGAAGGGGTAGGGGTACCATTTGGAGGAGGAAAAAATATAGCGAAGAAACTCTGCCCATTTACGTAATCCATTGTCCCAACGCTTTATCCTTTCCTCATGCCAAAGGAGATTTAACGCAAAGCAATTGAAGGACAGAAGAAAAGGAGCCCAGGATCAGGTTCAAGGAGCAGTGGCTGGTCTCAGCTTTTTTGTAAGTTGATTCACTTTCGGTAATAAAAATAATACTTTTCCCATCCCAATGCATGAATTGTCTATGGTTTGATTAATTTATGCTTGATTTCTAACCCTTGAGTGATCTAAAAATGAAGAAGACTTGATAAACTTGATTAAATTAATTGCAAGTGAAATGTTATGTGTTTAAAGCAACATGATCAATTTGCAACACATAATAAAGGATTACTTATGTAGAAATAAACATAGACAACAACATAAATCATTGAACATCAGACATAAACACAACAACTTGATAAAGGAGTTCACCCCACTCCGGGCTACATCTCCTGGTCCAGCCTCCAAATGGATCTTTTATATTAAATTGCTCAAAGTACTTAAAAACATGTCTTACAGTGCTCAAATCAACAAACTGACTGCTTCAATGGCTCCGCAGCATCCCAAAACCCTTGTCTGAGCTCTTTCGGCACCTGAAACGATCGAAAAATGAAGAATATAGCCTCCTTGAAGTTCTCCCCTTCAACTATGATGTCTCTGGTTCTACAATTCGCACCCTTGTGCTTCAAACCTAGCACACACGCTCATTTAACCGTAAAAACCAAGACCCGTATGCAACCGCGCGTCGGTCCAAACCGTAGAACGGTTAAGGCACCTCCAGCCCCTAACCGCCTCTGTACTGGGTCATATGGCCCATGGGACCAAAGGTTGGGCACAAAAATGGTTCAACCGTTCAAACGGTATAACTCCCACGCGCGGTTAATACACCGGTCAAACCACACGCATTAACCAACAGTTATAACTTTTCCCGCGCGTAATTTTTAATACAATGGTTAACATATTTCAATGTATATGCAATGTAATACATTGCAATACATTTCAATGTAATATATATATAACACGCCAATAGTTCGGGCCACAACATATATGGTCGTATGTCCAACGATATGTCCACGGGTCGGGGCTTAGCCCCGGCCCGCCCCCCTTTCCAACTATTACAATACTCCAATTCAAATATATATGCGTTGGGTTATGTAACAAGGAACATGTGCGGGTATGTTGGCTAGCGGATATGTGTTAAAGCTTTACAAAGGGGGAGGTCCAGGGGTCGAACCCCGCAGACTCCCCATAAACTTTTACATATGACAATAATTCCCAACAAATGAACGACACGTGGCGCGCTTGGGTTGGGCCACGTGTCTTCACATAATTCGCCCAAACGGACACGTGTCAGCATATTACTGGTCAATGAACATCCAACCAAACTGCACCACATCATCAATATGCCACATCATCATGATGGTACGGCCCTCCATGTGGCCGTATGGACTATACAGATAGGTACAGTCAGCATCCCAAATTTTTCCCTGTTTGACTTGGCGGTCAACTCGTGATATCTCCTCCATACGGACTCCATTTGCGAAAATAAATATACCGCCAGAATCAGGAAAACGAGACGGACACAATGGCACTATTTTCGTCGCGTTCCAAGCACTTTCAAAATTGAGCAAAATTTGATCCCCTGATCACACCTCCCCATTGGGAAGCTTTTGGACCTCCAAAAGACTATCTCAGTCTATGTGAAGATGAGGGTATAGTTCCCTCACCCTTCCAACCTCAATCCACTTGGCCTTGCTTGGATTCATCTCCTTAAGAACAACTAGCAAATACTCCACATTCCCTCGCTTCGAAGTTCGCATCCTCCTGTCAAGTATGGTGTCTTCCTGCAGTTCTGTTAGATACTTTGGCGAAAAATCATCTATGGAAGGAATATGAACATGCTCTCCTTGATCATCGATCAAAGGAGGCTCATACAACTTCAAACTCTCAACATTAACAACTGCATACATCTGCATATATGGAGGCAAATCTAAACGAAAAGCATTGTTACCAATCTTGCCGACAATTTTGAAGGGACCATATCGAATTGGTTTCAACTTTTTACCTTCTCCTTCAAGCCTCTCCTTGATGATGTAAATCCACACTTCATCACCAACTTCGAAACTGTATCAACATGATGCTTGTCATGTCTTGCTTTGTACTTGGCCTGACTCTTCTCCAACTGCTCTTGCACCACCTGATGTATCGACTTAATTTCTTCGATAAACTTCTCTGCCCGATCAATATCATACTGCCCATCAACAACAATATCTTTCCCAAAGATGAAATCTAATGGTGACTTGGGAAAATAGCCAAAACATGTCTCAAATGGCAACATCTGAGTCTAAGAGTGCTTGGCTTGATTGTACGCATGCTGAACATAGTGTAAATGTTCATCCCAAAGCTTAGGATGCTTGCTGCAATATGCACGAAGAAGATGTACCACTGTACGATTCACCACCTCTGTCTGACCATCTGTCTGCGGATGA
>ML800656.1:100843-111099 GCA_009831015.1 Picea engelmannii
GTTCACCCCACTCCGGGCTACATCTCCTGGTCCAGCCTCCAAATGGATCTTTTATATTAAATTTCTCAAAGTGCTTAAAAACATGTCTTACAGTGCTCAAATCAACAAACTGACTGCTTCAATGGCTCCGCAGCATCCCAAAAACCCTGTCTGAGCTCTTTCGGCACCTGAAACGGTCGAAAAATGAAGAATATAGCCTCCTTGAAGTTCTCCCCTTCAACTATGCTGTCTCTGGTTCTACAATTCGCACCCTTGTGCTTCAAACCTAGCACACACACTCATTTAAGCGTAAAAACCAAGACCCGTATGCAACCGCGCACCGATCCAAACCGTAGAATGGTTAAGGCGCCTCCAGCCCCTAACTGTCTCGGTACTGGGTCATATGGCCCATGGGACCAAAGGTCGGGCGCAAAAATGGTTCAACCGTTCAAACGGTATAACTCCCGCGCACGGTTAATACACCGATCAAACCACACGCATTAACCAACAGTTATAACTTTTCCCGCACGTAATTTTTAATACAATGGTTAACATATTTCAATGTATATGCAATGTAATACATTGCAATACATTGCGATGTAATATATATATAACACGCCAATAGTTCGGGACACAACATATATGGTCTTATGTCCAACGATATGTCCACGGGTCGGGGCTTAGCCCCGACCCGCCCCCCTTTCCAACTATTACAATACTCCAATTCAAATATATATGCGTTGGGTTATGTAACAAGGAACATGTGCGGGTATGTTGGCTAGTGGATATGTGTTAAAGCTTTACAAAGGGGGAGGTCCAGGGGTCGAACCCCGCGGACTCCCCATAAACTTTTACATATGACAATAATGCCCAACAAATGAACGACACGTGGCGCCCTTGGGTTGGGCCACGTGTCTTCACATAATTCGCCCAAACGGACACATGTCATCATATTACTGGTCAACGAACATCCAACCAAACTGTGCCACATCATCAATACGCCATGTCATCATGATGGTACGGCCCTCCACGTGGCCGTATGGACTATACGGACAGGTACAGTCAGCATCCCAAATTTTTCCTTGTTTGACTTGGCGGTCAACTCGCGATATCTCCTCCATACGGACTCCATTTGCGAAAGTAAATATACCGCTGGAATCAAGAAAATGAGACGGACGCAATGGAACTGTTTTCGTCACGTTCCGAGCACTTTCAAAATTGAGCAAAATTTGATCCCTTGATCATTGAGTATAGAAGTAACATGCATGCATAGTTGTTGTTTGTCTTGAGTGTAGGTCATCTGTGGAAGGAGCAGCGCAAGTAGGTGATCAAAGCGCAACGGAGGATCTACATCAAATGCCAGTAATAAGGTTGGTGGTCCTTTTCCATGCATTTACTATGAAAAAGGGGTTTAAATCTTGGGTTGTAGGTAAAAAAAGTAGTTTCTATTCGGTCAAAATCTGCATGCAAGTCTGACCCTAGTTTTCTAGTCCATAGGGTGTTTTTCCGAACAACAGAATTGGCGACCATACTGGAAACAAACGTTGTTACTTCTTCTAGGAATTCTTTAGTTCCCACCACAGTTGCTACCACAGGAGAATCATCTGCTAACTTACCGTCACCGGTCCAAGCCACCATGGTATTGGCCACAACTACGTCGCACAGTGGACAAAACCTGTCTATGGTGGCGGCCACAACCCCCTTCACACCTAGTGCAACAAGCCCTCCGTTCTCATACGGTATGCCTAGTTCAGGTACAAGTCCTGCACTAACCTACTCCACTTTACAGACTTTGGGTCTGGGGGCAGGGAGCTCTAACGCTCCTCTGCAAGGTCAACTTGGGGGCACTCCTGTCCCTTTTAACGCTTTTCCTTATGCAGGAGGTCATATCCCTCTTTCGTCCCCTTTGCTTGGTGGTCTGCATCAGCAGTCCACCGGGCAGCCTACACACACTAGTTTATTTAGAGCAGGGAGTCAAGGAACACTTGCGCACAGTATGCCGGTAGGTTCGACACCGTTTTCTTGGAACATGACGTTTGGTAACAACACTTTCTCATCAACTGCTTTCCCATCTGGGGGCAATCCCATTTTTGGACAGTCTACTCTTATGCAGGGTACTATTCCTGCGCAGGGGGCACATATAGTAGGACCTTGGAACTCAGGACAAGGATCCGTTCCCTCCTCTGGAATGCCGTTCTAGGGTAATTCTTTCCACAATCAATGGAACTCTGGACATACTACTATGCCTCTCCCATCAGGACCGGCATGGGGTAATCCTTCCCAAAGTCCTTTGAACATGATGCATGCCCAACACTCTATGTCCTTTATGGGAAATCAGCCGATGATGTCTCCAGAGATGCAAAATCCTTACGCTGGTTAGGGCCATGGTTTCTACCAGAATCCGGGCCAGCAACCAAACTTTTCTTGGCAACCTGGTGCCAGTCAAACTCCAGGACCCGTTTTCCCAGGTTATCAGCAGCAACCCAAACTACCATTCCTGGCGACTTTACACTTGACAGATTTGACAAGGTTGTTAAATGATCCTATTTGTCACGATCCACGTTGGCCTCCTATGCCAACGAAGTTTCCTTCAGACATTCCAAATTTCGAGGCCAAGCCTAATGAAGATTCAGGTGATCATGTGACTACCTTCCATCTTTGGTGTTCATCTAACTCATTGAAAGATGACTCCGTACAGTTGTGATTGTTTCAACGTACTCTTATTGGGAGTGCCACGAAATGGTACATCAAGATCGATCGCTCAAGATACTCTTCTTTTGGCGAACTGGCGATGGCCTTCCTTAACCATTTCCAGTTACTTGTGAGATACGACGTTGGCACAGAGCTACTCGCCAATTTTGAACAGACAACCGCGGACCATATCTCTGATCATATTCGAGAGTGGAGATGCCGGAAGAGTCTAATCAAAGTACCAATCCCACCAGCATTCCTGCTTGAGTGGTTCCTTAAGTCTTTGGTCCCACAGTTATCCAAAGACGCCGTGACTTCCAGAGTTTTCTCCGAAGAAGATGCCATCATGAGGGCTCAACAGTTTGAGCTCATCTATTCTCAGTCTGTTTTATTATACAACATCTTTCCAGACGTGCCACATTCGATACTGGATAAAACTAGACAGAGAGCTGGACCACATGCCGATGGTATTGTTGGTTCAACAAAAACCAATCCCGCTGAGCAATTGACAAAACAATTGCAACAGTTATCCATACAACACACAGCGGCCAGCCAGACTACTACTTTGGCTGGTCCCCCTACCCAAACGTTGGAAGTACACTCCATGCAGTCGACTAACCCAAAGGCCACCCGACAGTCTGAAGGGAAGAAAAAACAACGAAATAAGGGTAAGGGGGATAAAAAACCCACTGATAATGCTGGCGGGGATACCATGGAAAAATGGAAGGAGAGCTATTCGTGCAACTTGTGTGTGGAAGACCACCCGACCCATCTTTGTCCTTGACTTGCAGAGGCCCAAAAGTTTGTCACATAGCAACAACAGGCAGTGTTGACTAATCCTTTTCAACATGGGTAAAATTTAACTCCAGCCTCTACAAGCACAGAAGGGGGCAACCAAGAAACCTGCCTTCCTCCAAACAATCCCTCATCCGCAAACATATATATGGTTAGGGGTGATGCTTTCATAACGACTAGAGCGCACGACTATAGTAAACCAAGCATTTCTGAGAAGGGTAAAGAAGATGATCTCCCATATCTTCCTTTGCAGATCAAGAAGACATTGGGAGAAATGATGACACACATTCCAAAGGGTGCATTTAAAAAAGCTTCTCACAACCCAAATGCAAGGGCCACCCATAATTACTCTGTGGTGGAGAATTTATCACAAACCCCTTGTGTGATGTCTGCTTTGGAGGTCCTCCAAAGCTGCCCTGCTCAGAGGAAAGCCTTGTTAACCGCTTTGGGCTCTACTGAGACTTGTAATCCGGGTACCATCATGTTAGATACAACTGACTTAAAACCTCGTCTTCCTTACCACGTAGCGTTTAAGATAGTAGTGTCTCATCCCACGAAATTTTTTACATGGAATATCTTCTGCACGGTGGTCGACGAGGGCGCCTCGACATGCGTTATGTCGTTAGCATGTTAGAAGGCCATTGGCCAGCCCGCTTTGTCTCCATCACCTACTATCCTCATTTATTTCAACGATTTTTCTTTCCGACCACATGGCATCATTCCTTCTTTCCCTATGCAATTAGGAGGGAAAACCGTGTGTGTCGAAGTAGAGGCAGTCGATGCTCCTCTCGACTATAACCTCTTGTTAGGACGAAGTTGGACTTATGCTATGCAAGCAGTGGTTGCTACAGTTTTCTGGGTCTTGTTGTTTCCACATGAGGGTCGGATAGTGACCATCGATCAACTGTCTTTTTCCAGACCTGACCAAGCGTTGGGGGCATCCACGATCCCCATGATTGATAATCCTCAACCAGGTGTCATTAATGTAGGAGTTGGTTTGTGCCCGTCCTTGATGGGTACCTTCGATTACCCACCTCCTCATGATGATGTCAAATTTATATCTAATCACCATAAGGTTGGGATTTTTCAATTTTTGTCGTTCCGCATGACTTACTTTGAGGATCCTTGGATTCTTCCTTCCCCATCAGCCACAATGGATGAGACAGGGCACCCCAACATATCCATGCCCTTGTCTGGCTCTGAGGTAGCATACTCTTTAGTCCAGCAAGCTTGGGCTCAGGTTTCGCTTGCTAGTGTCGATTCGTTAGACTTAGTCTTTCCTTCTGACGAAGCAGTAGTCGAAGCAATGACTAGTCCAGACAAACCTTGGGAAGATCTTCATCATAGATCATATTTCCTCCTAGAGTTAAGCCGAATCGAAGCAGGAGAATTCGCCATTACCATGACGGGAGATCAACGATGTCCTATTAATCTCTTAGCTACACAGGAAATTTATGTTGAGGGTAATATGACGACTATCTCTGAAACTATACCCATCAACATCTCTCGAAACCCTGGCGTCGCGTAGAATGTCTTCGTCGGAGAAGATTGATCCCCTGAAGAGATTCAAATTTACACGGAGATTTTCAAAGAATTCCGCGACGTTTTTGCCTGGTCTTATGAGGAAATTCCAGGTATCGATCCGAAAATAGTTGAACATGAAATCACAACGTATCCTGATGCCAAGCTTGTTCGACAAAAACTTCGTCCAGTCAATCCTAAGAAAGCAGCAGCCATCAAGATTGAGGTTGAGAAATTGCTAAAGGCAGGTTTCATTTATTCTATTCATTTGACTCAATGGGTGTCAAACCCTGTGCCGGTCAATAAAAAACAAGGCATGATTCGTGTATGTACCGATTTCCGTGATTTGAACAAGACATGTCCCAAAGATAATTTTCCAACACCATTCATTGACCAGATCATTGATGAAAGTGCCGGTTGTGAATCCTTTTCGTTCATGGATGGTTTTTCAGGATATAATCAAATCCAAATCAAACCTGAGGACCAACACAAAATGACATTTATTTGTCCGTGGGGTACATTCACATATCGTAAGATGCCTTTTGGCCTTAAAAATGCCATAGCCACATTCCAACGGGCCATGTCTTTTGCGTTTCATGACCTCAAACATATAGCCAAGGCCTATCTAGATGATTTAGCACCACGCTCTCGCAAGCGAATGGATCATCCCATGCACCTTAGACTAATCTTCGAACACTGTCGCTACTTTAGGATTCGATTGAATCCAAACAAGTGCAGCTTTTGCATAACGTCAGGATGTTTGTTAGGTTTCATTGTATCGACCACAGGGATCATGGTCGATCCTCTTAAGGTGGAGCCAATAATCTAGTTGCCCCCCCATGCACAATTTTACAACTTCAGAGTCTACAAGGCAAGGAAAACTTCTTATGACGCTTCATTGCCAACTATGCCGAAATCACCAAGGGCTTTATGCATTTACTAAAGAAAGACGTTCCTTTTTTCTAGGATGAAGCCGCTCAATTCTCTTTCGACGCATTAAAACACGCCCTCACAACCGCACCTCTGCTACAACCACCTAACTATAACAAAGATTTCTTATTATATATGGCTGCCGCAGATTCAACCATAGGCATGGTTTTAGTTCATGAATATGATTCATTTTCAGAATACGTGATCTATTACCTGAGCCGAGGCCTCGTAGGACCGGAATTCAATTATTCTCATATCGAAAAACTTGGGTTGGCAGCAGTTCATGCTGTTCAACGATTTCGTCACTATGTTCTGTTTCACAAGACCACCGTTATTACTGTCATGAATCCATTCCAGTGCATATTGACATGACGAGTTATAGGTGGAAAAATCAGTAGATTGATAGTCATCCTCCAAGAATTTGACTTAGACTTCATTTCAGCAAAGTCCAAGAAGTCATTGGTCTTCGCAGAGCTTATTTTGGAACTTCTGGTTGAGTCAGGTGACGTTGTGCTTGAGGAATCGCCTATCCGGGGGTATATGTTTTTGATTGCATCTTCAGACCCCTGGTACAGAGATATACTTATCTATCTCCAGACTTTGAAGTGCCCCACCTCTGCTTCTCATGACGAGCGTCGGTGGATACGCCATCAGACTAAGAATTATCTCATACTCGATGATACATTGTATCGGAGAGGTGTAGACTGCATCTTGCGTCGATGTCTCACTTATGAGGAGGCCATCATAGTGCTCAACGATTGCCATACTGGATCTTGTGGTGGTCATTTATCTGGGTTGGCAACAACCCAAAATATTCTACGAGCAGGTTACTTCTGGCCGACACTTATCAAAGATTGTATCGAATCGGTCAAGAAGTGCCATCCGTGCCAAATCTTCTCTCGGAAGATGAGGGCACATCCCGCTCCTATGTTTCATGTCATCACAGTTGGTCCCTTCACTAAGTGGGGGATTGATTACACTACATGCAACCCCCCGTCAGCAAGGGGGCACCACTATATCATCATAGTTGTTGACTACTTCACTAAGTCGGTCAAAGCTATGCCAACGTTTAAAGATGATGGGGAGACTGCAGCTCTCTTCTTATTCAACCAGATCATAGCAAGGTTCGACGTCCCAAGAGAGATTGTCACTGACCATGGCAGTCACTTTTAGAACCAAATGATGACCGACTTAACATCAAAGCTTGGGTTACAGCAGGAACATTCATCACCTTACTACCCCCAAGCCAATGGGTAGGTCGAAGCTGTAAACAAAACTCTTAAGACTATTATATAGTGAACTATCAACTCAGCCAAGTCAAATTGGCATTTGATGTTATACTCAACATTTTGGGCTTACCGAACATCTGTTAAGACTGCAACTGGTTTCTCACCTTTTCAACTCGTTTATGGGCTGGAGGCAGTCTTGCCCATCGAATGTCAAATCCCATCTCTGAAATTGGCAGTACAGTTATTGCCAGACACTTCTCCACTTGAAGAACAGTTAGTACACCTTAAGCAACTTGATGAGCAGCGTTGTGATGTGGCCCTGGCCAATGAAGCTCACAAACATAAGGTCAAGTGTCAATATGATAGGTCCGTTCGTCCTCATATTTTCTCTGAAGGCGACCTTGTCCTGGTCTATGACTAAGACAAGGACCCCCTGGGGGCAGGGAAGTTTAAACCCATGTGGTTCGGACCCTTCATTATAAAAGAGGTATTAAAAAAGGGTGCTTATCGTTTGGTTGATTTTGAAGGGAATGCTTTGGCGGAGCCTAGAAATGGGCTCTACCTCAAGAAGTATTACTCATAGATAGGTCACTGTGGGTAAATTTTTGTAACATATGTATAGTCTTTGTACTATTCCTTTTTAAGTTTCTTTTAAAGTGTTATGGATGTGTCATTGATGTTATCTTTCGTCAATATGGAAGATGTCAACTGAGTCCGAGGTGTTCATTGGGTATGCAGACGGTGCTAGTCGACACACGCGGAGGCTTGCCTCCGCAGCTTGGGTAATCTTTACACCTCACGGTCAGTTGTTATCTTCCGGAGGTATATTCTTAGGTGACACCACAAATAATGTCGTGGAGTATAGTGCAGTTATTGAGTTGCTTCGTGACGCCTTGTCATTGGGTATCTCTCATCTCCGGGTCTATTTCGATGCTCAACTGGTTGTGTCGCAGCTAAACAGAGTATATCGGGTTCATGATCCAACTTTACACCGACGATTCCTTAGGGTACGTCTCTTAGAACAAAATTTTGATTATATTACATATTTTCATGTTCCTAGGAGATTAAACCAAATTACAGATACTCTAGCTAATCAAATTTTAGATTGGCATCTTGCCCACATATAAAAGAACATGGACATAAACATGTAAGTACATTTTTGCACACAGAATCCATAAGACACAAAAAAGATAAAAACCATATATAAACATCATAAAATAACTAGAGTACATAGATGGATGCAAGCGCCTAAAAAATGGGAATAGTAATGAGTCACAGGGCTTCTGCCCTCAAAAAATATATACAAGTAGGTGCTCGTGACACATAAAAAGTCTAAGTCTGTTCAAGGCCGATGGGCCCTGTTATAATCATCCACAACATGGGTTAAATGCCTAAACAATCGGACCCATGTTCGAGGTTCACCCACAACATGAGGCTGCATGGATGGCGGCAGTTCCTCTATCTTTGCCATCGGGACTGTGCGAGTGAGCGCAGTGAAGTTCCCCTCAACTCGTCTAAGGACCCTCTCGGCCTCTCCGGATGGGAGGTTCCCTGCTACTTCTTCTCCCCCAGCAGTGGCAGCCACGACTTCTGGCCATGGACGACGCCTATTCCGTACATAATCGGCAGGTCGCACGGGGGCCACATCTGCATGCAACAAATGTTTACCCATCAAATACTCTGGCATACAAAAAAATGATATATATAACAAAAATACATAAAAATTACATATGCAAACAAAAAAACTACAAAGGTGGAGACTTACCCATCTCCCCTCACTCCTCACCAAGAGGCACGGGTATCTCAGGATCTCTAGAGAGATCTATCCCTGCATACGGGTAGTCCTCAATCACAGGGATCTGTCATGACAGCCAAGCAAAGAAATCATCGTCGAAGGAATCAACAATCCTTGCACCACCCTGTCGCGGGAGTAATACTGCCCATCTACACACTGTAGGGAAAGAGGCCTGATGTCCTCGTACTACAAACCGAGGACTGAAACTTGAAATTCTCTCAAAAAATAACGAACAGAAGATGGTCCTGAACTCGAAGTTCCTCTGTGTCCGCTGTCGGAAATCTATTAATTACCTCTTCATGCACTCGAGCAGTGTGGTACTCCAGTCAAAAATTTGTGCATTCATGCACTGGATGGCACAATTCATCTGTGCACGCAAATCCTGATGCATGACTGCTGAGCCGGTAATCCGCCCGATCAGTAACAATATAGTATGCATCGCTAAGTTAGTAATCTTACTAATGGGTACCTGGGAGCCCACACGGTCAGTCCCAGCCTCACAATGCTTAGCTATCAATTCCGAGATCTTGCTCAGCCCCGCAGGAAAAGTCTGGAAGTTGACTGGTTCCCCTCTCCTTGAGAGGCCAATCAGAAAGTAGATATCCTCGGTGGTGGGCACCAGTGATTGCCCCTCTATGATAAATGCCTCTACCTCAGGGTGCCAGTAGTCAATCAAGACATTCAGTAGCCTTGGTTGTGTGCACATAAATGGACATAGAAAGAATTTGAGTAAACCGCATTGCATTAACACGGCCACGACATTTAGATCTGCTGCAACCAACTCACTGATTGCCTCATGCTCCCTTTCCCTCCACTGGAGATACATCCTGCCAACACAACAAGGTAAAGGAGGGTCAACACTTCCTTTTAGTTTGTTTTTTCATCATAAAAGGGGGGTACACACAGGCTGTAGAGGTGACATTCGTGTGTACACGTGGGTAGACTTTACTCTGCCGGAATGTACATGCGGCCTGTCCAGAGACAACCCACGTGTACCTAGGGCCGACCTTTTTAAGGTCGACGCCCCCCCAAAAAATAAACTAAATAAAGAAATTTAAGTATTGAATAACTAGATAAGGGAGTTTGTACTTACTTGGTCCAAGCATAAGTTCGTTTCGTCCACTGTAGCTCCCGGAATCACTATTTTTGGCAGAAGGGGTCTTTTGGCTCTAAAGTCAATTTCCAAATCAGCAATGGTGATAATGAGTTGCCAGCTTCTATTTATAGACTTTTTGGCCTCTTTTTGTCACTTTTTTGGCCTCCCTTATCAGTTTCTTTATACCAAAAACCATTTAGAGTGATTCAGGAGTTATATG
>ML800656.1:111149-132773 GCA_009831015.1 Picea engelmannii
CTTTTTGTCACTTTTTTGGCCTCCCTTATCAGTTTCTTTATACCAAAAACCATTTAGAGTGATTCAGGAGTTATATGGGAGGGATTTGATCGGGTATTGGGACATTTTTTTTTGAGTTTTGAGAAAATATTGACGGTCCATAATTTTTTTTTTTTTTCAAAAATCAACTTGAGCATATAGGTTAGGTTACCACCCCAACTTTTGCATCTCGTTGTCTTTTTCTTCTGCTATAGGATCGATCCCATATGGTTGTGACACAAAACCGTCATATCTACTCTAGAAGTGTCACAACTTGGTGGTAGAGCTTACCAGAACATGAATGCCCTAGGTAGGTCCTGGTTGCATTATGGTGTCCATGCCATTTCTAAAACCACTGTAGGCTCGGGAGTCCATATAGTCTTTCCTGAATATGAGTTTGAGCCTCATTTGCATGAGTCTTTTTCACTATTTGTCTCACCCTCAAGACTCCCAAAAAACAATGGGTCTCCTTTTAAGCCCTTTTCAGACCCTCTAAAAATGAAAAGATTGCTGAGTGATTTTGTGGCCTTTCACGCTCGTTAAAATGAAATTTGAAGCCATGTCTGTCCGGCGGTAGTTTACCCCTTTTTCGGTCCGGACGATCAACTGTACGAACAAAGGTATACTCTATCAAATTCCCATTCTTTAGAAGAGTACTCTCAGGTATAATTTTATTCCTTTTTCGAGCCTGAGGGACTAAATTTACAAAAAAGAAACCCCCATGGAGTCCATAGTTAAGCTCTTTTCAGACTCCCTAAAATTGAAAAGATCGTCGAGTGACCTTGTTCTTTCACACTCGTTAAATTGGTCCAGACGAATATTCCTGACGAAGTCCATAACTAAGCTTTTTTCAGACTCCTTAAAAGTGAAAAAATAGCCGAGTGATCTTGTCCTTGTCACACTCGTTAAAATGGTTTTGAATTGACGTCTAATCGGTGCTAGTTTATCCCTTTTTCGAACTAGCTAGACTATTTTTGAAAAAGGTACCCCAACGGAGTCTCCTTTTATGCTTTTTCAGACTCTCTAAATATGAAAAACCATCGAGCTTACCTTCTCTGGGATCGTTAAACTTACATCGAAGGACGTTACCATTGTGTGTTCTATCAACCGCATTTTCATACCTTATCCACCAGCCTTGTGACAGTTTGGTTCTGCGTCTTAACACCTTTGGTCGCCAGAGGATTTTCCCCGAGTATCATTTTACTAGAACAGTAGTCTTGTCCTTGTGCCTTGAGCTTGTATGTTTGTAGTACTCATTCCTCCATTGTAACGTAATATTCCTTTATTCTTTTTCCAAAATTATCAAAAAGAACAAAAAAATCAAATATACCCCAAAAAGAGAATGGGAAAAGTATTTTCTTTATTGGCAGCATAATGAGTCACCCTTGGATAAAGCACATCTGTCCATTTGATCATCAGACTATGGGATGTAGTACGACCTTAGGAATCTTTTCTCACTATATAGAGTTGTGTCCTCCACCGTTTGGTTATTCTTCCAAACATATGGAGAGTTTGCGTTGCATCCTGCTTTGTAGACTTATGATTAACATATATGCTGCCTCAGTATTATCACTTGTCATGCTATTGTCCAAGGGAAGTTTGTCACTAAGCCTGAGTCGGCCCCTCTGCAATATGTCTCTTGTCTTCATACCCAGCCATCCTGAACGTCCAATCAAGTCCTTGTTCGAAATCACTGAAGCCTTCAGTATGGTCATCAAGATTATCATGTCCATAATCGACGAGCCATCGAAGACCTCTGGGTAGTGCGGTCGTACACTCATATTACACTCCTACCGATTTTAAGAAGATTTTGAAGTTGTTGCTCAAGCTCTGAAGTCCAGCCATCAAGCCAAATCAACTTCTGGAAGATGGATACTCTATATGTATATCTTTCTGATTTTGAGATGTAGCTCCGCTGTGTATTATTCGCAGCTACTCTTTATAGTTATTTGACATGGATCTACAGTGTATTTTATTGGTAGCCATGGTTCTATTTTATCCCGAGCTGGGTATGCATGCCTCGGTGAGACATTTGTTATTTTGCAGACGACACCTCCTGGTTCCTGATCCTTGGGCTCAATCGTTCGGCACATCAGTAAATATTGGTAATGTATTTAGGCCATCAGATGCTCTTCTGACCTCACACATTAGGGGGCATCTGTTATAACCCTAAATTGCACCACACATGCTTACCTGGCATCAGGCAAATTCATATCGCTTCTTTGCCAAAACTCTATTGAACAACTCTTTGAAAATCCTCTTGTGTCAAGGCCCACGCACCCTAGCCCATTACTGCACGCGTGTGCACGCTGGATGACTCACAATAGCCCGCGTGTACTTAACAAAGCACGAAAAAAGGAAAGTTGCCGACGGAACAAAAAGCTAGAGGTCAGTTAACTGAAACTCCCGACCATGCATGGATGAGGGTTCGTCCAAAACCCTAGCTCCTTCTAGCCTATAAAAGAAGGGGTAGGGGTACCATTTGGAGGAGGAAAAAATATAGCGAAGAAACTCTGCCCATTTACGTAATCCATTGTCCCAACCCTTTAGCCTTTCCTCATGCCAAAGGAGATTTAACGCAAAGCAGTTGAAGGACAGAAGAAGAGGAGCCCAGGATCAGGTTCAAGGAGCTCTGGCCGGTCTCAGCTTTTTTGTAAGTTGATTCACTTTCGGTAATAAAAATAATACTTTTCCCATCCCAATGCATGAATTGTCTATGGTTTGATTAATTAATGCTTGATTTCTAACCCTTGAGTATAGAAGTAGCATGCATGCATAGTTGTTGTTTGTCTTGAGTGCAAGTCATCTGTGGAAGGAGTAGTGCAAGCAAGTGATCAAAGTGCAATGAAGGATCTACATCAAAAACCAGTAATAAGGTTGGTGGTCCTTTTTCATGCATTTCCTGTAAAAAAGGGGTTTAAATCTTGGGTTGTAGGTAAAAAAAGTAGTTTCTATTCAGTCAAAATCTGCATGTAAGTCTGACCCTAGTTTTCTAGTCCGTAGGGTGTTTTTCCCAACAACACCCCACACTGATTTCATAGTGGGATCAACTCAAAAAAAGTCCAGATATATATTGTCAAATTGGTTGTAGCAATTGTCGATACAATAGATTGTGGCCAACCAGCTCCTAGTTCGGCTGCCCCCGCTATCCATATATTGGATGTACATAGTGTGCAGTCGATGACTCCCAAGGCCAACCAACAGACTGAGGGAAAGAAGAAATAAAGAAACAGAAAGGGTAAATGGGATAAAATGGCTTCTAACAATGCTGGCGGGGGAAAAACTGAGAAGAAGAGGTTGAATTATCCATGTAATCTTTTCACAAAAGACCACCCGACTCACTTATTCCCCCGGCTTGCAGAAGCCCAGAAGCTACTAGCACAACAACAACCTGTTGTGTTGACAAACCCTTTTACACAAGGGAAAAATATGGCTCAAGCTTCCTCATCCACAAGCATGACTGGGGGCAGTCAGGGACCCTGTGCGCCTACTCCTAACAACTCGGTCGTGAACATTTACATGATGAACACCGATGCTCATTTATCCACTAGGAATTGTGACTATGGTATGTCAGAATATGTCGAGAAGGGAAAGGAGGCCACCAACCCATTAAATCCTCTCCAAATTGAGAAGACAATGGGCGAGACAATGAATCACATCCCTAAAGGTGCATTTAAGAAAGCTTCCCATAATCCAAATGTGAGGGCCACTCAAAACTACTCCATCATGGAGGATCTCGCACAAAACCCTTGTGCGATGTCTACTCTAGAGGTTCTCCAGAGTTGTCCCTCATAGAGAAAATATTTGTTGTCCATCTTGGGAGAGACATAGAATAGTAACCCAGGAACAATCATTTTCGATCCAATCGACCTTAAACCTGATCTTCCTCACCACATCACCATTTAGATATTAGTGGTATACACCACGAAATATTTGACACAATTTTTTTTTTCGTACAGTGGTTGATGAGGGTGCCTCGACTTGCGTTATGTCTTTGGCATGTTGGAAGGCCATTGGCCAACTTGAGCTGTCTCTGTTGCCTACGTTGCTTGTGGCTTTTGATGGTCGGTCGTTTAGACCACAAAGAATAATTCCTTCTTTCCCCATGCAGTTAGGAGGTAAAATTGTGTGCGTGGAAGTTGAAGTAGTCGATGCACCTCTCAACTACAATATTTTTTTAGGACAAAGTTTGACTTATGCGATGCATGCAGTGGTTGCCACTATTTTTTGGGTCTTGTGGTTTCTGCACTAGTTGTCCTTCTCTCGTCCTGACCCTTCATCAGGGGCTTCCATGGTCCCAATGATTGATAACCCGCAGCCTGACACTGTCAACTTAGGTGCTGGTTTGTTTCCGTCATTGATGGGAACCTTTGATTATCTGCTGTCTTCCAACGATGTAAAGTTTATTTGGATTTTCTCGACCAACCAAGGGCTGCAATATTTCAAGTGTCATCTTTTAAAACGAGCTTCTTTCATGACCCATGGAATTTACCTTCCCCATCATCTTTGATGGAAGGGATAAGGCACCTTAGCATGGCCATGCCTTTATCCGCAACTGAGGTTGCATACATCATTGTCCAGCAAGGCTCGACCAACTTTGATCCAACTCCCTCACATGAGCTAGATCCATTCCGTGAGCCTATTTGGGCTCATGAATCTCTCGCCGTTCAAGATCCTTTAGACTTCGTATTTCGCTCTGACGAAGCGATTCTAGAGGAAATTAATGGTCCCGACAGACCTTGGGATGATCTGCATCATAGATCTTATTTTCTTCTTGAGCTTAGAAGAATCAAGGTGGGAAATTTTTTTTTGACCATGAATGGGGATATCCCTTGTCCTATCAATCCTCTAGCTATGCACGAAGTTAACGCCGAGGGTAACATGGAAAGCATTGCTACAACAATTCCTATCGATATCTCTAGAACCCCTGGCATCGTGGAAAATGTTTTCGTCAGAGCAGATTTCTCCCCTAAAGAGAGTTAAATTTACACCAAGTTATTGAAGGAGTTCCGCGACATTTTTGCCTGGTATTATGAGGAGATGATAGGAATCGACCCATGAATTGTCGAACATGAAATCATGACTTGTCCTGATGTCAAACCGGTCCAAAAAAATCTCTGTTCGGTTAATCCTCGAAGAGTAGAGGTGATAAAGGAAGAAGTAGAGAAACTGCTCAAAGCTGGTTTTATCTACCTCGTACAATTGACAAAATGGGTATCAAACCTGGTTCCTATCAACACAAAACATGTCACGATTTGTGTTTGTATGGATTTTCGTGATTTGAACAAGGATTTCCCAAAAGATAATTTTCCAACCCCGTTTATTAATCAGATCATCGATGAGTGTGCAGGTTGCGAAGTATTTTCGTTCATGGATGATTTTTTGGGATATAATCAGATTCAAATCAAACCTGAGGACCAACATAAAACAACTTTTATTTGTCCTTGGGGTATCATTTCGTATCAAAAGATGCCTTTTGTCCTGAAGAATGTTGGAGCTACCTTTCAACAGGCCATGTCGTTCACCTTTCATGACTTCAAACACATAGTCGATGCATACCTTGATTATCTAGCATCACGTTCTTGAAAGAGATCTGATCATCTCACCCATCTACGACTAATATTTGAGCAATGTCGCTACTATTAGATTCGATTGAATCATAAAAAGTGCATTTTTTGTGTGACGTCAAGTCGTTTATTAGGTTTCATTGTGTTAACAATAGGGATCATGGTCGATCCTCTCAAGGTTGAGGCGATAGTTCAATTTCCTCTCCCGTGCACAATACCCTAGCTTCAGATCTTACAGGGGAAAGAAAATTTTCTTTGGTGTTTTGTTATTAATTATGCTGAGATCATTAAAGATTTCCTACGCCTTTTGAAAAAAGGGGTCCCATTATGTTGGGATGAATATTCTCAGCACTCTTTTGAAGCATTGAAACGTGCCCTAACATCTTCCCCTCTGCTCCAGCCTTCTGATTATAAAAAAAATTTCTTGTTGTATTTGGCTGCTGTGGAGTCGACCATTGGCATGGTCTTGGTCCAAGAGGACGTGTTATAGGATTAATTGGTAAATGCGGACATAAACAGATCTCCCTGGATCCCACTAGAAACTAGAACAAAACATAACAGAACATGAAACTTTCCCTAAGTTCTAATTATTGAGTTTACTAATTAACAAGAGATAAACAACATATCTTTTAAATGTCTCTTCCTCTTTCCATTGTGGTCCTAGCTCAACTTCAATTCTCTTGTGATATTGAATCTTCAAGGGAACAGAAACCAACCAAAGTGAAAGCAGCACAATGTACTCAACAAGAGTTTATGCATGTGATTAAGGAATCATACAATGAAACAAGACTAGTTTTATGGGAAAGAAACATATTGCTATATCATATTAAATGAAAGGGGATATTACAACGAAAATCCTTGATGTTGCAAGGTCCCCTTCTGATGGCCCTTTTCTCCAACACACACACACCTTTTCTCCAACTTTGAATGAAGAAGATCCACAATAACTTAATGAACTGAAATGAGGCTCTCAAGCATGATCTAATGCAAAATTATCCATAAAATTCCTATCCTATTCAATCTTAGCCTTTTCCATGAGAGGTCCCTCTTTATATAGTGTGAAAGAGAGATAGGTGAGGAGATTAGGATTATCCCACCAAATAAGAGAAGCAAGTAAGATCCAAACCATTCAGAAGCCACCTCATCTTTCTAGAAGATCCCCTTCTAGAACTTTTGTGAAGTTTGACTTTTCCTTAGCTTTTGACATCGTGGCACCGTAGGTATAGTGCAGCCTGCGGTGACGTCGCAACCTAGATTTATATCAGGGGGCGAGGATTAGGAATTGTCGCACCCTATGTATAGTGCATCCTGGGATGACCTTCCTTAATAGGGTTTTTGAGAAGATAAAGGTAATCACTTTCCTCATGGAGAAAGACTCTTTTTTTCTTTTCATGGGAACATGAAAACATGTTGTAAATGGATCACTGGGGTGACGAAAATAATGTGTAATAGAATTCCCCCTAAAGTATGAAGCTGGAACTTGTGACAACCAAAATACTTTGTATAATGTGTTTTACGAAAACAAGGAGCGCATCGATTAGGAACCTACAAACAATCAAGCATCTTCATAATAATATACCAGTGTCTTAGGTAGGCATTCCCATACTCAGATTACAAAATTTCAAGTGAGTCATGGCCACTAAATATACACTGTGGATCCATGTCATTATGAATCGACATAACCACCAAGAATACACTGTGGATATATGCTCTAAAGAATTCAAATTCAGACATAGCAAAGAGACATACAAAGTGGATCTATGTGTCAATATAAATCATGAACACTCCGTCGCAACTTGGATCAAAATGATAAGATCCAGGGTCTTCTTTTTCTTCATCTCTAAGTATGAATCTAGCCATGTGATTACAGGTGCTGAATTCAAACATGGTAGAAACCACTTGATTACCGGTCATTAATGAAAACCGTTAACAAGTGCGGGGGAAATCACCATTGATGTCAATGAATCCCAAGGTACCCTAGTACAATCCAACGAATGTGAGTGAATGTGTTGAAGTCCAACACTCAATGGAATCTCCCAATTAGGGGTTAATGATGTGAACCCACTGTTGAAAGCGAAGAAACCTGCCATTGAGGAATGAAGGTTGTAAGGTACTAAATGATTTCTAAGTCTCATTCCCAGATAATGAGTTGAAGTTGACAGGAAAATACTTGTCACAGGATGGCCTTGATGTATCCCCCATCAATGACACAAAATATGTAACATATTTGAGGTACATCAGAGTATTAAGTGATTTGAAACTGACACAGGGAAGGCGGTCATGATAGAAAATTTATGAATGTAGATGGCCGACTCGGTAGAAGGCTTGTTAAGGTTAGAATTATATTGAACATATGAACCACACGACAATGGTATTGGAAACATTGACTCATGTAGGACTCAACATATGGACATGTGGATTTTCAAATGAGAGGGAAATGGATTTTCCAACCTGGATACAATGATGAAGGAGGGTGTCATTTTCAAGAGTGACTATTACTGCCACTAAGATGGATATGGAGACACATTTCTTTCCCAATCCCCCCCCCCCACAATTTCTGGCGAGTACCTCCTCATTTTTACACAATCTTGAGGAGGATAACATATGCTTGTTGATGTAATATCATCCTTCAGACGAGTCCCTCGGAGTATGTTTAGCGAATCCTAGGAAGGAGTGGTTCTATCCCATATGGGTCTTTCAATGTTTGTTTAATGAGTCCAAAGATAGAAAACTCAGGGTTTTTCAATTTTACAGAGTCTGAAAAACACTTAAAGAGAACTCCACAAGGTCCTGTAAGTTAATCTTATGACACTAAAAAATTGATAATATACCACTCATCAAATGTTTTCTTCAAATACTTTTATGAGTATGAAAAGAACATGATTTCTCGACAATCTTTTCATGTTTAGAGAGTCTGAAAAGAGATTAAAGGGAACTTCAGGGGGTTCCTTTTCTGTATAACCTTTACGATTTCGAAAAAGTGATAAAATTATACTCGGTTACGTTCTCATTGATTTACGAGCATGAGAAAGAACAAAGACTAAGCTTAGAGTTTTTCTTGAAAAACCCTAAAAGGACCTGTACATGTGACAAATGTGTAAAAACAAACCAAAAATGCGGACCCTTGTTCCAACATTTCACCTCTAGACTTTATATCTGCAAAAATCACCCACTTGTCAAGTTGTTAGGACTTTAGGTTTTAGATGAAACATGTAAAATAATATAAAATACAAATGAAAAAGTGAAAAATCAATAAAAATGGGTAAAAACCACATTTCACTATTTCATTTGTCATTTCTTCCAAACCTTGCTCCAAACCCCCCTTTTACCTTGATTTTCAACAGCGTATTGCAGAGGGCACGACTGCTCATTCGAAGAATCGTCTCCACAAAAAAGGTAATCTTCATTTCTTTTATCTTTCCATGGATTAAAATTTATTTTTCATTGGTTGAAAATAGACTTTTGGGTTAATGTTTTATCTAGGACCACCGTAGGCGAATCTATAGCCAGCCTGCGATGACACCGCACTGTGCAAATGCCCAGGCCTACGACGTGCGTGTTGACGATTGAAAACGTCAACGAAGTTTTGCCTGCAAAGTGTTGCGAAAGCCTATTATTACTAAAGACTAAATAATACTAGTAGGTGGGACCCCCTTGAACTATTGGAGAGAAGAACTTTTTTATTTTTGATGTTGATATGATGTGCGATACACATCACATGGTTGATGAAGATCTTGTTGGTATTGGTTGATGAATTGAGCTTATGAAGGGTTGATTCCTTATGTTACTACAACCTGTGCTATTCATTAATGTCATTATTGTCTCTTCTGGTCGCACCTTCATAACAAACATGTTAGTGAAATTATATGAAAGGAAAAATACTATAACAATTGCAAAGAAAAGGGAACTAATTCTACAATACCACATGCAAATAGTTTGAAGGAAATGAGAAACAATGGAAAGGGGAAGATCTAAAAATCTATCCTAGCTATACTACATGCATGAAAATACTTGATGATTATTGTTAATCCCTAGCTAGCAAGTAAATGGTTGCAAAATTGTGATTGAATTACATGTTTAATATGAATATGGTTGAAATGTTGGTGGTGCATTTTGCAAGGTGATAATGTGAACGGTTATGCAATGGTAAATGGAATTATGTGGCCGATATACATATGGTATGTTTGGATTTATTGAACATCTGTGACTTGTTTGATAAGGTGGTGAATGTTGATGATTAGGCGAGTTTGTTTGAGTTATATGATGTGCAATGGGACATGGTGATAATGCTACTGGTTTTTAATATGGTGATGGTTTCAATCCATGTTCGTTTAACCATGTTAATGGGAATTTGTTGGCATGTACTATTGAGTTAATGAGGTGTGGGTGGAGGCGACATGCATTTACTTCATGTCACCTTTACTCTTCCCATTGGCCACCACCCTAGTCCGTCTATTGTTTGATATTGCTACTGTGTTTATGCTTCGAAATATTAGCAGGGTGGAACTGCTCGGGCAAATCTCATTTTAAGGAATTCGATTAACAGGTATGTCCTTTTTTTTGCCATTCTTGACTTCACTCTAGTTATGAAATGATTACTCGCTCAGGTGTATGGGTTTGTGTTTTTCCTAATTATTGCAACTGTCTGAGTTTTGATTTTTGAATGGAAATGGATGGTTTTTCCTGTAATGTTTTTGAGTTCGTAGAGGTTATAGGTGTTCATGGTGATAGCTATCTGTTACTACTACTGGTTCAGTTGGAGGGATTTTGTTTAAGTCTTGGGTGGATAGCTCCCCACGTGTGTGCATCACTTGTCCAGTCTATGGTTTTCATGGGTTTAATGGCTGAAGGCACTCTTCATCACTGTATTTTGTTCATATGGGAAATGGTTGATTTCATCACTAAAGGCCATGAAATGGGCTCTCATGTTATTACTAGGCCTTGTCATCACCTCAGTACTGTGGTTGTTTTAAGATCCATAAGGGTTACTCCCTGCGTGTGTTAAGAATCACTATCCACCAGGTTGGAGCCTCGCTCCTCTGTGATATCCCTCTTATCTCACAACTTGTTATCTATCCATGAATAATTCATGGTTCCCTCTGTGTATTCACTATTGGTATCAGGGTTTTTCACCATTGAAGGAAGTCGGCTCTAGCTTCCCTGTGTTAGTCATAGTGAGAAAATTTAACTCCATAGGTCCGAGGGTTGACATGGAACACCAACCTAGCCTATTGGTTTTACCACTTGATTGTTGGATGGTTGTATATTGCCGACTGTTTTTGAGTACAAACCTATCCAGTTGGCTATATGATAGTTGTGTTGGTTTGGCATTTAGTTACTACCTCTGTAAATTATTGGTAAACCCTGTTTGTTATCTACAAGACTCAAGTTACATAGTCTCTCTCCTTATGTTTGATAACTCAGTGTTTTTTAATGGAGAGGGATGTTTCCACAATTTGAATGGATGCGTGGGTATGCATAGCTACCACAACTTGTTCACTTGATTGATTTTCTACAACAATGGCGAATTGTTTGGTTAATACAAAATCACTGGTAATTGCACTGCGAATCATTTGGACGATTAAATGGCAATGGTTATAAGGAATTGATGTTGCTCATGCATATTGCGTGTGTGCATGGTTTTTTTGAAAATGAATTAATGGGCATGGTAACTGTGTTCTTCTTTGGGCCGAATGACTATTGAGTTGGATCACTGTAAATAATTTTTCCACTGCATCCTTATATTTGTTCGACTGTGTAAGCCTGGGTTTACATAGCATAGTAGATTACAATGTGATTAGATCACAACGATATTATATTTAATCGATGGTTCGACAGGATGGATGAGTTATTGCAATGGCTGTGTATTGTTTTTGAAATGTTGCCTCATTGTGTTTGTTGGCTGCACACTGTGTATAACATAGATGGCTTCACACTCAGGGATACCCACATAGTTTTTGAGAATGTTTTGTTGCAATCAATCATTTGTTAAGAAATGTTGTTTATACCTCATCATTTTGAATGGATAGTCCAGTTTTAAGTCACAATGAATTGTTTTTTTTGGGCAGTGGCAGAACTACTTTGCCTGGGCAAAATACCCTGTGCGTAGCTTGTGTCAAAATGGTGAATGTGGGTTGTATTTCGATCTTGATTATTTTGGGTTACTATCATATATGTTCAACTAATGTCATTGCATTTAAATGATGGCCCCAATTGCAATAATAGTGACTTCATTCTTAATTTTAAAACATGACTTTGGGTATAGTTGTGGATTGAAGAAATGCATGGGAAATGGTTGTTTTTGGTAGTTATAGATTGGAAATGGGTACTGTTTGTAAATTGTTATAAAATACAGAGTGTGTGAATGAAGGGAACAAAATATCTTGAAAATTGTATAGGATGCCCATTGTTTTGTGATGGCACTGTGTGGGACATTCGATTTTGAACAATGAACTTGTTAAATACACATAAATTATTAATTAGTCAAGTGATTGGTGGTTGATGCGTCTCCTTCCATAGAATATTTTATGGATCACTTAATTAATCCCATGAAAAATAACCGTCCTTTCCTTCCATTATTTTAATTTCCGCTAATTACAATCCATGTCACCTCCCATATTCATTTTTCACTCCCTGTTCTGAGATTAATTACAGTTAAGAGAATTTATGTGTTAAAATGGATGGAAGTGGCATTGTCTTGTGTGGATTGCAGTGAGGTTTTATTGGTTTGATTTATAGTTGATTGTTGTTGTCATTGAGAAGTGACCATGCTTCTCCCCTTTCATTATATCATATTTATGCTCAATACAGACCCCTCACATATCCTAGAACCCTGTGTCACCCCCCTGCTCGTTGATTAACAGTGAAACAATTTGTATGGATTGGATTGCATGAGTCTGATACATTTTGAGCCAAATCTATTTCATATTTTTAAGAGTTGTCATGCATGGTTATTTTAAATACTATTTTCTAATCGATTACACATGCAGGATGAGGTTTTTTAGTCGAGGAAGCCATGGCCAAGGAAACAAAGGTAGAGGTAACTGGAACCGAGGCCCAAGAAGGCCCAGGTTCTCTATACATTTTGACGCTAATTCAGAAGAGCTTAGACAAATGTTTCATGCTAGATTCTTTAATTGGATTGGGTAGGGAATTGTCCAACCTAGGCTTGAAAGGCCTCCCTTCCAAGCCCCACAAGCACCTGGTATCCCTATACCTCCTCATGTCTTATTACAATTCAAGGTCCCTGAAAATGATGGATGGCAGGAGATTGTCCACCCGACAGTCTCCCAACATCATGGCTGGCCTAACTTGTCTTTGCCTCCTCCTCCACCAGTTAACCCCATTGTCCAAGCTACCAGTAATCACTCGCCAGTGAAATCCTCCCATGCTAGCAAGATATTGAAGATTGAATCCCACCATGCACTTGATAAAGGAAAATCCACTGCTGCCCCTTCCTCACCCTCTAATTACTCTGACAAATCCGTGTCTTCTCGAATGTATTTGAGGGACGATTGTTTCCATGTGATCAACGAGATTAAGCCCAAAGGCTCTACACAGCCTAAGGCAAATTCAGGAAAATCAAGAGGTGACAACAACAACCAAGGAAGGTTTGCATCACAGACTGGGAAATATGGCTTTTGAGTTTTATGTTATCTAGTGCTTTATGACAGTTGATTTCATGGATCTTTGGACAACATGTTTATTTTGGATATATGAGTATTATTTTTGAAACGATTTTAAATTTCATGAGTTTAAATTGCCAAAAGTGAATATGTTGATGGGAGGCATAAGGAGGTATGTTTTGATAACTAATGGTTATGTTATGATTGTTATGGTTGTTATGAACTAAAGGGAGTCACAAGGGGTCCCACCTACTAGTTATTGTTTATTTATGACCCTTATTATAATTATTACTTTTCCCCCTAACTAAAGTTAGTTGATTCTTTTAATTAACTTAACTAATGAATTGGTTCAACTTCTTCAACCAATTTTAATTGTTAAAAACAAAGGAAAGGAGGAACAAGAGGGGGATAGAAGCAGAAGCATGCTAAGGTTTTCTCTTGAGTTTATGTTGAGATAGTTTAGTTTTCATTCATTCATATATTCATCACAACCTAATTCTATTTTTTGATAGAAGGGTCTTATTGTAGACAACAATATTCAGGGCTGAATCAAATCATTCAAACAATTGTTTTTCAGAGGTGTTGATCTACCTTTGACAGTCTATGTAGACTTGTCTGTTTGTGAATTAAATTTCATGACTGATAAAGGATATTGTGCAGAGTTGAGTGGGCAACAATATGTGGCAAGATGATCCAACTTTTAGAGTTCAATTTTGGTTTCCTGTTAGAGGTCCTTTTGTATGTTCCATCGGGGATGTCTAAGTTTGACTTTGGTCCAAGATTTCTGTATGAGATTTTGTAAAGAAAATGACTCTTTGGTGAAATGGAATGAAATAAATGATCGCTTTATGTCTCAACTATATTTATTATCATCTTGGTTTCTTTACTTCCGTCCTCACATTTATTTCGGCAACTATTATATTCAGAAAATTACATAAAAAGTGAATTTCCAACAATCTTTTTGTTGATAAAAGACTAGCCTAAGCACTCATAATTAATACTTGTGAGTTAGGATGTTATTTTGTTGGCTATAAACATAGCGTGATATTCCCATATACTTTTCTTTATCCAAGTAAAGTCTGAAAATGTTTGAGTAAGATCAACTCATATCTTTTCCTCAACAGTGCGGAACCCCAAAATTTTTTAAGGATGAATTTGCCAATAAAATTTTTCCAGAGAAGAAAATTATGATGCTAATCTCCTCTTATTGTTCCTATGCAGGTATTCCACTATCAAAATGTTGGAATGGTGTGAAAGAGAGTACGAGGAGGAAGACTACTTTGTCGGGAATGACCTGGGAATGGTGATGGCCCTTCGATAGTGTGTATTGTTTAAATTCTTCAAGATACAGGGTATGAGGGCCCAACTAAGGCTCCTTGAGTATCTAGTTCACATGTGGGATGTGAAAGATAAATCTTTTCATGTGGGTTTAAACACACCCACTATAGATATTGAGGATATCTACTTCCTAATAGGACTGTCTATCCAGGGTTCACGGGTGACCTTAACAGGTAGCAGAGGAGGTGATGAGCCTATGATCCACTACATCAGTCAACATTGTGTGCCAGGTACCTAGAGACATAGTGGCAAGGTCGCTATCAGGGATGTCCAAGACTTGCCTCTACGGACTATCCTCTATACCAACACACGCATGGAAGGGAGTGTAGCTCCTCATATGGATCTGCAGAGCTACTTTCAGTATGCACTAGAGTGTATGGAGCCCCGAGTCTTCAATTGTTGTGAAGGGGTTCTTAAAAGTATGAAAAAAAAACTGACCAAGTGTAGAAGTGGTGGGTTGAAACAGTTCACATATGGGTAGATTTTGGTATCCTTCTTCCTAGAGAGGGTCCCAGTGTTACGCTTACAAGTAGAGTGGGGTATACCTACCCCATAGGATCTGAGAATGAAGAGGTGGTGGACCTCATGGCCCGACATGTAGTTGGTACTATTGTCAGGGACAATGATATCTTCTTTGACTAGTTGAGAACTCAGATGCTCATGGTCGACAATTATGAATATGCTGGGATAAAATTCTGTGGAGATCTGGACCTAGCTCTTCCTGAGGGTTCCCAATGGGGGGACATAAGTAAGAAGGAAATTTTGTTTATATCATGTTTTTGTTATTTTTAAATATATAAAATGTTTTTTATGTCGTTTATTCAATGACTAAACAAATTCTCTTTGATGATGCATATGTGGGACCATACCATCCTCCAGGTTCATCCCCTATCCAGAGGCAAGGGGAGAGAGATGCCGTAGAAGGAGTGATTGCTTCCGAATTTGAGATTCTAGAACAAAATCTGGAGGGACTCACCATGGATGTCCCAGATGCCTCCATAGATGATATTCCTAGGCATTATCAATGCCACACAATGGGCATGTCTGCTTTCATCGATCGACTGCTTCGTAGAGTAGCACGTGAAGTCGCGTGTTATAGCGAACAACATCCTTTATGATATTGTATATGAAGCCATGTGCTTCTCATTTTTGATATTTTGGTCTTCGGACAAAAACACTTTTTTGTAAACTTTTTATCGTTATATATATATATATATATATATATATATATATATATATATATATGAGGCTTCTACCGACTTACTTGTTGTATATACAAAATGTGATTGGATTTTATAAATGTCTCAAATGTTTGTCTAACACATAATTAGCCAATGCATCTGTTAATGTATTTAGACATATAGGAAAGTGTTAATATTCAATGTAATCAAAATGACGTTCCAAGAGGCGAATTCATAAATATACCCTTAACAAAGTAGGAATTCGGATAGAATAAACGTTACTCAACTGTAGGACTACTAACTGTGAATCAAGTCATACAACAAGATGACAGATACCAATTGAAACAACATCGGTCAATAATTCGATGACTGCACTCTATTCCACAATATTATTAGTTGCACGACCAAGGCAAACACCATATAGACTAATCAGTTCATCTGTAGGTGCATAGATTGCCCAAGCAACAGATGCTAAGTTTTGAGTACTGTGACTAGCACCATCAGTGAAGCCAAGGTAGGGTAGCGAAGACACTGACATATGAAAACCAAGCATAATGCAAGGTAAGTAGTTGAAGGGTGAAACCAAACAACGAAAAAGTACACAAAAGTATGATATACTAAAGTATAAGCACTCATGAAAAAATGACTTAAGCATAGTACTTCTTTAAGTAAATCCCATTTCTGGGTTCACTCAAAGGGATTCCATAATAATCTACTATGTCATAATATCCCTTCTCCAATACTTGTTTGACAATATAAGGACCTCGCCACCTGGGCTAGAATTTACTGACCCCTAGCAAATCATGATTTTTCTCGTAAAGAAGAACTAGATCACCTTTAGAAAAAACACGTGGCTTGGCATGCTTGTCATATTGGGCTTTAACACGTTTATTCTGAGTTTCAATAACCAAGGCATCATTGCAATGGGTTTCATCTAATTGCATCAAGTACAACAGATGTTCCTCTTCAACAGAGGTGTTGGGGAGAAGTTCAACGACTAGCTTCAAAGATGGTATCTAACATTCAATCGACAAGATTTCTTTGATACCATACAGTAACTAGAAATGTGTGAATCCCATGACAGACTTAACAAATGTCCAATAGGCCCATAATTCTAAGAACAACATCATGTTCCAATTCATCTTATGAATTCCTATCATTCATCAAAGAATAGTAGTGAGAAATTTGTTGATTTCTTCAACCTAGCCATTGGCCTGTGGATAATAGGGGGTTGAGTTTTCATGGCGAAGACCCAAATTTTCAGTAAGTTCAGACATCATAAAATTTTGAAAATGACTACCGTGATCAACAATGATAGCTTGAGGGACACCAAACCTAGTAATGATATGATTGAATATGAACAATGCTATAATTCTCCTGGCGTTATCGAATGTAGGCATTGCCTCATCCCATTTAGTGAAATAATCCACAACTACAATAATGTATCCATGCCCCCTGGCCGAGAGAGGGTTACATGTCATGAAGTTAATTCCCCATTTAGAGAATGAACCAAGAGAAACTAGAGGGTGAAGAGGATCAGGGTGAGATCTGATCTTATGATTATAAGTTTGACAAGCGTGGCATTTCTGGATGACATTAATGCAATCCTTAAACAACGAAGGCTAGAAATAACCAGCTCGTAAGATCTTTTGGGCAGTTTCATAACCAGACATATGACTGGCACATGCTCTAGAGTGACAATCATTCAAATATTTCTCAGCTTCATTGTAGGTAAGACATCGTAAAAAAATGGAGTCAATACCATGACGATAAAGAGTATCATCGAGGATGATGTATTGACAAGCTTGATACAATATATGATGATGATCTATACTAGAAATATCGGGCCAAAAAGTTTGATTCTGGAGATAAATGATAATAAATCTGTACCATACATCATCAGAACTGATTAGAAAAAGGGATTTGTCAGGTAAGGAATCCTCTACCAGATTTTCCGTCTCAGTGGAGGGAAGGTCACATGTTAATTCAGAAAAAACCAAAGATTTCTTTGACTTAGCGCGTTCAAATTCCATGTCAAAATCCTGGAGAATAACAATTCATTTGGATTACTTTCCCCCCAACAATTGTCAAGTAAGGATATGTTGCATGGGGTTGCAATGAGAAATAACAATGGTCCTGCGTAACAATATATAGTGACGAAATCGTTGAACAACTTGAACAGATTCCAAGGCCAGTTTCTCCACATGTAAGTATTTGGTTTCGTTAGTCGTGAGACTCCTACTTAAATAGTATATCACATGTTCGTCATGTGAATCATCCTCTTGGACTAAAACCATAGCGATTGTAGAGTTCGAAGCGGCTAAATAGAGGATGTAATCTCGACTATAATCAGGTGGAAACAATACTGTTGTACAGGTTAAAGCGAGTTTCAAAGCTTTAAAGGATTTGGTGGCAGTGTCGTGTCATAACCTTTCTTGACTATCCGAGTGAATCCTTTCGTTAATTCAATGTAATTGGGGATGAATCGTTGTAAATAGTTTGCATTCCCTTCCAAACTTTGGAGCTGGCGTAGTGTGGAAGGAGGAGGGGGAATTAAGAATTGCCTCAACCTTCAAGGGGTCTACTTGAATCCCATGTATAGACATGATAAAACCTATAAGTCGACTGAACTCCGCAAAAAAAACACATTTGTGTGGGTTCAAACGTATGCGATAATACCAATAGTGTAGGAAAATGGCACATAAATCTATTGGGTGATCTTGACAATGCATGGAATGTGTCGGTAGATCATCAAGATAGGGTTGTACGATGTGCTTTATATCATGGAAAGTGTAAGACATATCACGATGAAAGGTCGCACCAACATTCTTTATACTAAAAGGTAATTTCCGGTATGCAAATGTTCCCCAAGGGAAAATAAAAGCAGTCTTGTGTTGATCTGCTGGTAAAGTATTAATTTGATTATAGATGGAGAAACCGCCCATCAAGGAGAAGATTTCACTTCTGACACAGTCGTCAACTATCGAGTCAACAAAAGGGGTCAGATAATTGTCCTTAGGATAAGATTTATTTATATCCCTATAATCTACACAGACGCGGATTGTACCTTGTTTCTTATTTACCGAAACAAGATTGGATACCAAATCGATCAAAGCCACAGGATAGACAAAGATGGCTTTAAGAAGTTTCTCAACTTCAAACTTGATAACAACAACTTTACGTGGATGTAATGGGAGAAGTCTCTGTCGGATGGGTTTAGCATCTGAATAAGTCTTAATCTCGTGCACAACAATATCAGGATCAATACCTTGCATTTCTTCATAACTTGAGGACAAACGTCACATAATTCTTGGAAAATGGATTTATAAGTGTGGACCTCGTCAGTACAACACGAGGCCCCAATATGAACATTCTCCACAACTCTAGGTTTAATCAATATGTCTAGAGGGATGGTAGGTGAAATGTTACTCAAGTTCCCTTCATACAAAACATAATGTGTTGAATCAGGAACAAAAGAAATAACAACAATGGTCGACAGAGCCCAAATTTGTTGGTAGCTCTCTATGGTATCACGTTCTAGGAAGAGAATGGAACGATGATGCCTATCATCCCATGGAGTGTCTTCCATAGACATGACTGACATGGTCATCTCATCAGTAGGAAAGATCACATGTAACAGATCAGGAGATGAATCATAGAGAGAAGGAGGGGAGGGGGTTGCCGATTGAATAGCTTGATAACTGGATTCGACCAAACTTAAGAGAATTTGGTTACTGTAAAGAGGATGATCACCAGGGCTAGGTACTATCCATGGGTCATATGACTCAGGGGTTTCACAAATGATGGTGGATATCATGTTGATTGAGGCAACCAAAGGAGGAGGAATATCAGGTGGTGGGATTTGAAATGTACCCATCAAAGTTGAATCTTTCAAAAGACCCACACCGATATTATCATAACCGAGAGGTGTCTTTGAGATAAAAGGTACGTTGCTAGTACAAGAATCAACATTAAAGAAGGCCAGTTGGTCAATCGTGACGACCTTTCCTTGGTGCGGGAAACGTAACACATGGAAAAGGGTAGACACAACTGCATGCATGGAATCAATCCAGCTACGACCAAGTAAAAGGTTATAATCAAGAGTTTCATCGAAGACCTCAACCTTGACATTGACCGATTTACCTTCCAACGTAATAGACAACGAGGGAAGAACACCGTAAGGTTTGAAACTTGTACCATTGAAGGCCTTAAGGGTATTGTGTGACTCTGTGAGGGTAGGAGAGCTAATAACTTTCCAACAAGTAACAGACATAATGCAAGTCGAGGCTCCTTCGTCAATAACGGTTCTATAGATATTCTTGTTTTCAACAACAACTTGGATCTGAAATGCTAGCTGAGGAGGGAGCTTGGGAATGTGATCCTCCAAGTCAAATATTATCGAATTGGTATCCATGGGGTCAATTCCACTAATGGCCTTTAACAATGCCTTATGTTGAGCGAGACAATTTTAAAGGACTCCGAGAGCCGACATCATGGAGGGTGCTTGTGCAAGGTCTTCTACATTACTGTAGTTGTGTGTGACACATGTTTATGGGTGTTCTATATGCACTAAAAATACACTTAAGACCCTTAATTAAATTGTCAACCTTGGGTAAGTAAACTTAGAGTTGTAGAAAAATATATGCCATGTTGAAGGATTGGTAGTAGTATAGTCGAAATAAGGAAGTGGTTATCTAAGGGCTAGTCTACTCAAGCAAGGACTACTAATGATCAAACTCTACTAAGCAACTCAAACTATGTACCCTAAGTAACCTTTGAATGAAGGATCGATGGATAGTTCTAAGAAAGCAAATGGAAACCCTACTTAAACCAAACTAGTTCAATCATAACAATAAGCAAAAACAAACTATTCATCTAATAAGCAAATAAAAACAACAAACTACTTGTAATTAACATACTTAAATTCAATAAGCAACTATCTCGTGAAAACAAGTAAATAAACAAGCAACTACACTATCAAAGCAAGAATAGACAAGTAAGCAACTAACCTATTAAATAAAGTCGACAACTAACTAACCTATGATAACTTCTACAACAAGTAAACTAATTAAGATTACTCAATAAGCAACTAACTAAGCTAAGAGGCAAGTGAACTCTATTCTTAAATCAAACTTCACAACTATTTCTACTTTATGAAAGGAAATATACTTAATTGAAAGCAAGAGGAATTAACAACTAATACTTAATCTATGATAGGAAAACTACGCTTTAATCTACCAAAGAAGAATACTAACTATCCTAAAACAACAAGAGAACTATCTTCTGATCTATGAAAGCAAGGAACTATATTCTAATCTATGAAAACTCAAATATAGTGTTGATGGTTGTGTGGATGTCTTTGGTGTATTATAATATCACGATGGCACTTAATAATGTGTTAAGAACCTGAACCAGATCTGAAGATATAATCAACACAATTACTGAATACACAATAGATCAAAAGAGCAATATAGAAGAAACCACACAATATTATTACCAAACCCTTGAGGTAGGGCAACACCATACAATGGATCCTATTATGGAAGGGATCCTCTCCTGTTCACTTGCCTCTTCGAGGGGGCATCCTCCTATTGAGCTATTGCTCCAAATACAATATTTCTTTTCATCTCTCATTACATTGCTTGAACCCCTTTATATAGTGCTACCATCACCTAAGAACATTCTAGAGGAGGAATCTTCTAGAAGTAGAACCTTCCAAGAAGTTCTCTTACATTTATTATATCTAACTACTATAGTGGGCCTTATTTAATAATATAGTGGACCTAGTCCACCTTACATTGAATGACCTCTACTATTATCACTATGGGCCCTCTGGGCCCCCCCACTACCTCTCTAGCTACCTTACATTCCATCCCCCTTATGAAAGCGTTGTCC
>ML800656.1:151622-172202 GCA_009831015.1 Picea engelmannii
TTTATCCCGAGCATGGGTATGCCCGCCTCGGTGAGACATTTGATATTTTTTGCAGATGGCACTTCCCGATTCCTGATTCCTGGGCTCACTCATTCAGCATCTCAGTACAGATTGGTAAAGAATTGGTAATGTATTTCGGCCATTAGACGCTCTTCTGACCTCACACATTTGGGGGCATCTGTTATAACCCTAAAATTCACTACACAGGTTTACCTGGCATCATGCCAACTCATGCCTCTTCCTAGACAAAGCCATGCTGAATAAAACCTTGAAAAACAAATTAAAACAAGCAACCCGCGCCCTAACCTCTCACTGGGTGTGGGGGACCATTTTCTAACCTTCTATTGCACACGGGTACCCGTGGGCTAACCCACTACAACCCGCGGGTACCTATCAAGGCAAAAAATCAGGAAAGTTTCCGCCGGGACACGAGGATTTTTGTCAGTTAACTGGAACTCGTCGCCATGCATGGCCGAGAGTTCGCCTAAAACCCTAGCTCCTTCTAGCCTATAAAAGGAGGGGTAGGGGTACTATTCAAGGGGGAAAAAATCATAGCAAAGAAACTCTGCCAAATTGCCAAGTCCATTATTGTCCCAACCCTTTAGCTTTGCCTCAAGCTTCAGGAGAACTTCATGCTGCAGCAGTTGGAGGACAAAAGAAGAGGAGGAGCCCAGGATCAGGATCGAGGAATGGTTTCCAGTCTCAGAACTCATTGTAAGTGATTCATTTTGAGACTAATGAAAAAGATGCTTTTCCCGTCCCAAGTACATGAATCTCATCTATGTTATTTGATTTATGTTTTATTTCTAATCCTCTAGTAGATTAGTTGTATGCATGTGTAGTCTTACCTTGATTGCAGGAAGCTTTGTGGAAGGGACAACAACAACGAGGAAATAGAAGGCTCAACGAGGATCTACTTCAATCATCGTTAAAAAGGTGAGTCGATTCTTCCCATGTTTGCAAGAGAAAAGGGGTTGAGATTTTGGGTAGAAGGTTAAAAGTTAAGTCTTAAGGGTCATGATCTTCGTACAAGATCAAAACCCTAGCTTGTTAGTCCGTAGGGTAGAATACCCCACAACACCAACATTACCCCAACACCTAAGATTTTGCAGGTCCCATTGCAAACAAAAATAAATTTCCCTTCATGACTAAACTTGCGAAGGAGGGGGTGGATTAGCTTTAGAAGCTTCTCCCACTTGCCGGGGGATTTTTGACTTAGGATTTTTGTGATGTTTCAATTGCATCCAGAGATTATTATTGGTGGTAGTCATATCATCAACCAAACACTGTAGAGATTTTATTTTGGCTTGTAGGACAACGTTATCAGGGCGTAAATGACAACTCAGTGTTTCATGCTCTCTAAGTTTGAACTGGAGGGTTTGTAGTTTTTGGAGGATGATGATGACATGTGAGGAAGACTTGATATGTATATTATACCCTTTATCCTTTAAACCATTCAAAACAACAATTTTACCTCTGCAAAATTAGTTCCAAAAGTGACTTCCTAGAAGCGCAACAATTCTTGCCTGGCGAACTTGTGAAAAATAGGTATCAAAGTGACACCTGTAACTACAAGACAATAATTCCTGTGTAAAAAATGAGAGATGTTTTTGTTTTTGAATATGTCCTTGATAAAAACCTCCCTTTTTTTTCAAAACTTCACTTCCAGTTGTTAGGAAAACACGAAAAGACAACATGACTAAAACAAGAAAACATAGTATTTTATTTTCTGAAAAACTATGCCTCTAAGAGAATTGAATATATCCCAAACAATAACGTATATTCAAAAACTAAGAGAGGTTATTATGTTTTGGTATGTCATGAACATAAACCTCTTCCAGGTTTCAAAATTAATTTCCCATTTGTTCATAATCCAAGCTTGAAGTTGGTTGCTCAAAACTTGTAGAAGTGCAACGTGCTCTTTGCAGAAGCGCAACGTGGTCTTTGAGAGGGAGTTTGGAGGCCTTCCGGGAGGATTTTTGGTCTGAAAGTGGTATTTTTGGAACTTTTATGATGTCGTCTACACAATGGAACCATAAATTACTTCCAATGCCTTCTCCAAACCTTTGAAAAATGGACTTGAAGTCAAGCTATATAAATGTGCAAAAACCCTCCTATAGCGAATGTATTTGGGGGATTTATCTCAAATAATAACACCCATGCATAAAATAAAGGAGGTTTTTGTTTCTTGGTATATTATTGACAAAAATCACTTTGACTTTTGTCAAATTTATCTTCCTTAATTCAGAAACCAATTTTGAAGTAGAAATTTGACCAAGACAATCATTTGAAAATTTATGACAAGGAATGATGACATGACCATGATGAAAATTTATGAGCTTGGATGAGTGGAGGGAGTAGTAAGGACACCTAGAAACAACAATGACCATTTTACAACCAAGATATGTCAAATTTTATTTGATAATTTTATTTTGAAAATATACTAATTTGACCTAATAACCCTATCAATCACATGAAAGAGTGAATTTGATCACTGGTGACTGATAGAACTAACAGATACTAAAAAAAGGCTTGGTTTGTATTGGTAGGCATGGTGAACATGAGAATTTGTATGTCCTTTCATCTATCTATAACAATTCAAACAACTGTTCCTCTTTTCATAAGCTTGTAATACAAATGACAATAAGTATTTAGCAGTTGTTATTGCTCTCTATTTGTCACAAAGAGTAGTTAAGTATAAAAAGTCTTCTATAGAATAAACATAAAAATGCACATAAATCTTATAACACACACAATTATGTCAAAAAAATATAATTTAGCATACAAATACAAACAACTGTTGATACAATATCCCAAGACATTGTAAAAAGATAGTATGCCATAATTTTGACAGAAATTCTACTTCTCTTCTCATGGGTTTGCTATACAAATGGGCAGTGCTTATAATTTTTTTTTAGCTCAAGAAACTCCCGTAGACTGAATATATGGCACGTCCTCGTGCCATGAATTAGAAATAGGTCTTTACTGTTTTTAGAGGGGGGTTAGCAATAGGCTTCTTGGTCTTCTTGCCCGATGAGGCTGCAGGGGTATCGACAAGTTTCTTGGACTTTTGGTCCAGTAAAGGAATAGCTTGAGCATGAGGGTTTGGGTGGAGTAACAGTCCCTTGATCAAGAGTCATCTTACTAGTATTGATTGTAATATGAGGGTTTTCAAATTGGTAAATGAAGTCATCCCACGTTTTCCCAAATTCGGCTAAGACAAGTAGTTTGATAAGGCCATGGTGAAATAAGTTGTTATGGGGATTAGTTACATTCTTCCTTACTTGGGAAGACATCTTCTCAAGAATCTTTAGGAATTAAAAGGGAAAATTCAATGGCTTATTGAACTAAAAGTGAGCTAATAATCGAAACTCACAGTATTTAAAGACAAAATATCTACCTTCACATGTAATCATTCTGGTGATGACTATGAGAGGGTTGATTAGCTCCTGTTTTATCCACTCCTTGGAGTATCACTTATCTCTAGAGATGTTCTAAAATTTGGTTTTGAAAACCCTGTTATAGCTTGCTCTTGGCAACTAGTGGTGTTTAAACCAACGGTCTCCAACTCTTGGGATCTTTGTGGCTAAGGAAATTGATTCCTTAGAGACCATGAACATAGTGAATAGGAGCAGAGGTAGGCTAAGAGTGTTCCATTATTATTTTTTTTTCCCATCGTGCTCACACAATCCATTCCTCTATCTCGCATTCTATAAGGAATGTAATCATAACTCTGTAATGAACAATTTGTAACCAAAATAAACCAGTTAAGTGGTCTGTTAAGGAAATGTACAATAGTTTTGTAACACACAGGGAATTAACATTTCAAAAATAAAATAACTGCTGATATAATAACATGTATTATGAAAACAACAAACATAAATTTTTACAAAGATTTACTTCTTCTAGGAAATGTTATCATTAATCAACTCATGAACCCCTCCCCCACACCTAAGTATTGTGACACCTCACAATAAAAAATATTGGAAACCAGTCAGTTCTCCCAATAGCTGAAGATTTACAGCTTGTTAAGTGTAGAGATAAATTTCACAGATTGGTTTGACGAGATGGTTAAAATATGGCCCCACCTATAGGATAATAGATCCTATATATAGATAAGAAGAGGTAGGCAAGAGAGTTTCAAGATAGTCTCATAGTTAGTTCCCAATGACAAGTTTATGGAGGTCATTAACCTTAGCTTAACCATACATACTTCATGTCATATTTGTCTACAAGTAATGTCGTACATCAGGACAGGTTTAAATTTATTACTCATTTTTTGTCAGATTATCATCCTCGCTAGGTAGAATGCCTCGCTGCCAGTAAGCCTGTTCAATACTCTGGCGGGTTTACCTAGTCATACCACAGGCCGATACCCACTTCCAGAAGACCTGTTTAGTATCCTGGTGAGTTAGCTTCTTACACCCTTAGAGACTGGCCTTCCATCTTTTAAGATTTTAGTATAAGATTTCTTTATGCAAGAAGATGGGGGGACAACTCTGAAAACAACTTTTTCTTTCTTTTTTTAATTGGGATGGTATTTATGTTAAAGGATGAATTTCTATTATATTCCTTAGCGATTGTCTTGATGTAATGGGTACTTAAGAAGATGTGGCTTATCTAAAGATGTGATATAATCAAGCTATTTAGTGTGTAGTGGATGGTACCATTGAGAAAGAAAAGAAAGGTATCTTTAGGCTCAACTCACTTCATTCTTTTGTAAGTTATTGTGATGTTTCCATGACTAACTGCTAATCAGACCTCCTTGTTACTCTTTAATAAATATACTTTACTTACTTACTTAGGTTTCTTGGGGAAACTGTATGAGAGACCTCTAAGCTTGATGGTTATGGTATCACTTCCTTATACAATGGTGAAGATTTTCAAGAGCAACTGCTTCTTAAGATGCCTTGAGAAAAAGAAGATGAAAATCTTTTGCAAAAACATGGCTAAATACAACAAATCATTATTCATTTGATGCTTAGCAGACAACAAAGTTCAAGTATAGCAATGTTTTGAAGAAAAAATCTTCTTTTATATCTCCTTGGAATTGTCTACCCTTGGTGATATAAATATCTACAGAGATCTCTAAAATTGTTTTCAAAAACCACATTCTAAAATATAATAAACTAATGAGATCAATGAGATCAAGTCATAGGAATATGTATCTCATAGTTCTCTTATTAAAAGAAAATGTAAAATGAGGCTACATTAGACTTTAAGCTAAACTAACAACATGCAACTTTTATTTACTATCCTACCCTACCTAAAAAGAAAGGGAAAATCTTTATTCAAGTGTAAGAACTCTTCCAATGTAACCATGTACGGAGCAAGTTAAGAAACATACTCATATCCATATATGAAAAAGTTACCACAATGATTACCTAGATATGAAGAACAAACCAACCTACTTGTTTTGGAATCAGAAGGTGTTGAAGAAGAGAATAGTATTGTGGCTTGATGACCTCTTGAAACCAAATTTCAATGTAATCTTAATGTTCATCAACAATAATTTCTATGCTTTCCTTCATTATACTATGCAGATACTCTTCTTCTAAATGATTGATTTCTGAAGTACATAAAGGATATGCTGAGATGGATGTTGAGAACTCCTCAATCTCAGGTCTTAATGATTGCTCGCCACTGGATGTAGTCCATACTTTTTCAGCTTCCTTTTCATTTTGGCAAGGAAAATCATTTTGTAGCTCATAGGACCTTGATTCTTCTAATATTTCTGGAGAGGTATTCAATTTCTTGGCTATTGTCAATATTTGTTATTCCTGAGAAGAAGAGATCCCAGTTGCTGCTAGGATTTGAGAGAGTTCTTCCAAACTAATGGTCACCTTCGAATTCATTCTCCCAGTGGTAAGAAAACAAAGGTTGTGTTGGTTGGTTCTGCAGAGGGATCGAGTGGTCTTGCCTCATGTCCCACTATTAATGATGCTTCAATTTTCTATTCTATAGTGCTCCCTGTCTTAGTCTCTTTAGAGACTACTTTAGCTCTTTGGGTTGAGCTAGCTCCTATTGTTCGGTATCAGTTTGCAGAGTTTATGAGTGGAACATTCATTCCCCCAAAAATGTCGAAAGGAACCTTGGTTGAAAGGTTTGATTTAGATTTAATTTATATACCTTTTGGGTCTCTAGGTCTATTCATGAAAGTAAACAAAAACAAAAAGAAAAACTACCATTGGGTTTGGGGGAGCCTGCAATAGTAGATGTGTAGGGTCTTACCTCTCGTCTTAAATTTCCCCTGCCACCAATCTAATGCTAAGATTTGAAAATGATCTAATTCCTAACTATTTCCTACCTTGAGACAACTCCCCGACAACGATGCCTAAAATGATGGGTGTTCTATATGCACTAAAAACACACTAAAAACCCTCAATTAAATTGTCAACCCAGGGTAAGTAAACTTAGAGATGTAGAAAAATATATGACAAGGTAGAAGGATTGGTAGTAGTATAGTTTAAATAAGGAAGTGGCTATCTAAGAGCTAATCTACTCAAGCAAGGACTACTAATGATCAAACTCTACTAAGCAACTCAAACTATGTACCCTAAGTAACCTTTGAATGAAGGATCGATGGATAGTTCTAAGAAAGCAAATGGAAACCCTACTTAAAGAAATCTAGTTCATTCATAACAATAAGCAAAATCAAACTATTCATCTAATAAGCAAATAGCAACAACAAACTACTTGTAATTAACCTACTTAAATTCAATAAGCAACTATCTTGTGAAAGCAAGTAAATAAACAAGCAACTACACTATCAAAGAAAGAATAGACAAGTAAGCAACTAACCTATTAAAGCAAGTAGACAAATAACTAACCTAGGATAACTTCTACAATAAGTAAACTAATTAAGATTACTCAATAAGCAACTAACTAAGCTAAGAGGCAAGTGAACTCTATTCTTAAATCAAAATTCACAACTATTTCTACTATATGAAAGGAAATATACTTAATTGAAAGCAAGAGGAATTAACAACTAATCTTTAATCTATGATAGACAAACTACTCTTTAATCTACCAAAGCAAAAGTCTAACTATCCTACAACAACAAGAGAACTATCTTTTGATCTATGAAAGCATGGAACTATCTTCTAATCTATGAAAACTCAAATATAGTGTTGATGGTTGTGTGAATGTCTTCGGTGTCTTATAATATCACGATGGCACTTAATAATGAAAGATAATTCAAGATGGATAAACTCGATATTGACTTCAATAGCAAAGTGAAAAGTGTGAATTAGGCAATCCAATGAGAACTTACCCATCACAGAAACAACATCAATTATATTGCATATCCATGTGATTATTACTCATGCATTAATCATCAACAGTTATAAAGATATTATGCTATGAAATTCAATTGCACTCTATACTACGTAAGCAAATTCATAATATACTAAATTCAATCATTAACTACAAATTTAAATTGCAACCTAAATCTAAGAAATAAATTGCATGAAGTAAACTAAACTATTTCTATTTGACAATTAAAATTGCAAAAAGATAAATGCTTATGAACAAAAAATAAACACTATTTCAGCATATGCCAAGAAAGAAAATAAGCAACTAAGTGATAAATTAAATAAATAAAGCTAAATGACAACTAGATCGGAAAACTAGAATTGAAAACTAAAGACTAATGACTATCCATCCACCGAAACTCTATCAAAGAAAGCATGAATTAAAAATTCTGTTTTTATCATCTATTTCAGCATAAAAGAAAACTTAATTTGTCATCTAGATACACACACGGTTAGTATCTAAGCTTGCAATATTTCTTATACTATTTACAAAGTCAATGCATATTAACAAGATCCTTCATATCAACCTGCAAAACTAAATTAAGTCGATTAAATCATAAACAACAAATTATATAACAAAGAAGTAAAATAACAATTCATGTACAGAAAATAAAATAAAAAGACATCTATGCTACTCAATTTACAAGAAAACTCATAGGATAGTTACCCAAACTACTGGTGGGCCCCCCAGCAAGTCGTGGTCACTTCTCAAATGCAAACCATGAACTTCAACAAAGCGATTTCACCATTAAAACTAAAAACGCAGGTTTTACACAGTCTAGCAAAACGAAAATGGAAAAATAGAGCTAAAATTGTCTTTGGCTCTAGCACACGAATTCTTAACTATTGTCTGAACACTGAGGTGGTATTTATAAGCTTTACAAACTGAGAGGTCAACCACCAGAGCGTTGATCCTCTTCTAAAAATAGTAAATTGCATTTAAGATGCCTTAACTGTCGAAATGAGGCAAGCCAATAATCGCCCAACATAACAACCCAAATGGATTTGTCAAGAGTTTAGTAGATGGAGGGCACGAGCACAAGAAAAACCCATGTCTCTGATTCGCCCGTTACTGGACGCCAATACCATAATTTCCAAATTGTCCATCGTTTTTGTGCAGGACGGAGTGCCGGATGGAGTACTAGACTAAGTGCCGGATGGAGTACCAGATTGAGTGCCAGAAGCAAAAACAATCTGTGATTTTTCCCCGTGACACGAAAAAATGTGAATTAGATTCCTGGAAACATAAAAACATACTGAATTACACTCAAGATCATCATAAAACATGAGTTATGCATACATGGTCTGGATCATAGCGTTTTGATACAAAATCTATTCAAAACATGAAAACACATATACACATTCGGCAATAAGGATCTAATTAACGTCATAAAATCAGTCATGTCACAGGCTGAACACGTGCGTGAGGGTTAAACGCTGACTTTAAAACAATGCACTTTGGAGGAGGGAGAAGAACTGTATTGAGACCCGGTATTTCGAGATGAAGAGGACCGTTTGGAGGTGAAGTGGAGGGAGGAGGTTGAACCAACGAAGGTGGTAAATCATCAACTTTCTCCTTCGACAAAGAATAATCTTTGGCTCGAGTTGTGACTGTAACTTTTTTCTTTTTAGAGTCACTAGTACACATAAGGACATAGGATGTGGTAGAAGGAGAAGCTTGGTCATGAATGACCAATTGGGCCTATTTCTAAGAAGGGAAAGGTTGTGACAAAACAATAGGTGTAGGGGGCTTCCCGGTCCCTTGGATGAACTTAGTAACCTCGATACGTCGTGGACAATCTTTCGTGTAATGATCGTCACCACAAATGAGGCAAGGATATCGAGGTTTGTGCTTATCCTTATCATCAACAGGCCACGTTTTGGGATTTTTAGTTTGTTGATTATTATTTTTGTATTCCTTGTTCTTACCCTTCACTTTCTTTTTATTTTGGTTTTTCTTGGTAGGTGTGAATTGGACCAAATTAACTTCAGAAATATTACCGGAGGAAGGAGTAAGAGAAGGTGTATTTTGTACATTAGAATTATTAGATTTAGGATTGGACTGGGTCTTAGCATGGAAGGTGACAATCACACCATCAACAACATGAGAAGCTACTAGATGTGTCAGGGTAGGATTCATGGAAGGACGAGGAGCATCAGGGATTAAGATGTAAAGTGTGCCCGTTTGCGAATAAACGAGACCTAGATACTGAGCATGACTAATTTCCTTCTCTTCAGTGACAACACCACCCATGGAAACATCATGGGCAATAGGACCAATGAGTTATTTGGTAAACCACTCAGCCAACAATTGATCAGGAAGGGGAACTTTGATTAAAGGTCTTCTCCTCCTCCACTCATGGATGTGATTAGAAATATGAGTGGAAGAAGATTGCTTAAAAGAACTCAAAATTTTAGTTCCTGTCTCATAACGAATATGCAATTGGTAATGCATTAGAAACACCATGGCTAGGGTATTAAAGTCATTAAAAAATCCTCTCTGTAACTCAATGTACCACTTACTGCCAAACTCGTGAGAGTCCATTGGAAAAGTCACAATCTAATGGATTCGTCCATCAATGAGTTGGACGAACACCAAATATGGAAAGTCATAACATGATTATTCGGATGCTCTCCCGATTGACCGTCAAACTTAGGAATGTCAGACGATAGTTTGGCTGGGATGACAGGCCAATAAGGAGAGTGTAAAATAGGATCGTTCAAGATCCTAGACAAAACCGGTAAATCCAAGGTGGCCAGAAAAGGAACCTGTCTGTTCACTTGTGGAAACTGGTAGTTTAGGGGAGGAAGTCCCGTAGGTATACCAGTAGGAGCGTAAGAAGTATGAAAATAATAGACAGTCCTGATAGATTCGGTTATGGAGGGTTTTGGGGAAAATAGCCAACATGGTTGGGTTGATTAGGTACATTCCCTTTGAAAGGAATGTTAGATTGAAAATTCGGACCCCAAGTAGGATTCATGGAACCTGGGTACGGTTGACCGAAATTCGGAGGAACAAAGGAATTAACTTGAGGATGTTTCCCGCCAACTGGTTGTTGATTCCCTTGGAAAGGAATATTCCAAGGTTGAGATGGTAACACATGTACGTTTTTTCCATAAACTGCATTATGGACTCCAACTTGAGGTTTCCCCCCAAGTTGAGGTTGTCCCCCAATCTGAGGTTGCCCCCCAACTTGAGGTTGTCCCCCAATCTAAGGTTGTCCCCTAACTTGAGGTTGGCCTCCAATAGGAATCTGAAAGCCAGGAGAGATAGAATGACTGGTTCCTCCAACTGGATTGAATCCACTAGCGCCAGAACAATGAGCTCCTCCAATCAAAGGTGGAGGAGGGAAGTAAGGCCCTCTGGAGAGAACCTGGGTAGGTGTAGAAATAAACTGGCTGGCAGCATTATACCTAGGAGGAATAAATTTTTTTGACCCTCTGAATGGATTCTAGGTAGGAATAGAAATGGAAGTGTTCAAAGCATTATACCCAGGGGGTAGTGACAGATTCAGTCTAAGAGGAAGTGGCATTCCAATAGGATCTTGAGTGATAGAAGCATTTTCAGTAGAAACAGTCGTAGCATGTGGGACCCTAGTAGAATGGGCCATCTGGAGAGGAAGAATTGAGTGAGAACCAACCAACAACTGGTCTGAAACTGTGGTGACACTACTAGTCTTTCCAATAAATTGGTCTAAAGGTATCGTATATGTAACATATGTCTCAGGAATTTTCGATGCCATAGGTTGGTCAGGACTCGACCCTAGGTTGCCATAAATATCACGTACTATCATGGGGGCAGAGCTAGGATTAAAAATTCCAACAATGTGAGACGAGGTTCTAAATGAATCACTTTGAAAAAGTGGACTTCTACTCCAGATTCTGCGTTAGGTCCAGTCGGTACTCTAGTGTTATCAATAATAACAAGTTCTCCTAATGAATTCATCCGGAGAAAACGTGCGTCTTGTCTAATATTCAATAATGGATTTGGGGGAAGTCTAATTGCATCTAAAGAATCCAAAACAATTCAAAATCTCTCTAAAAAGTGTGAAATTCCAACTTGTGAATCTAACTCGTTATTGACAACTCCCTCATGAGAGATTTCTGGTGAATTGGGAGGCAAAGGAAGGTAACCTTCCAAATTATTAGGAGGTAATACTTGCATCCTACTTGAACGATGAAGGCCAATGTTGGCCAAACCAAGTCAAGAACGAAAAATTTCTATGGTCAACTAAGGAAACAAACAACAATCACTAATAAAATCTAGAAATCAAACCAAGAAAACAAACCTTCTTATTTCGAAGTCACTAGTTGGTGATGAAATCCAACGTTGCAAAGTCAAGACTAGAAGGGGCTAGGATAAAGCTGGTGGAAAAGTTACGTTGATGACCTACTTAACAAAATTACACCCTGGTGCAAGCTCTCACACATAATCATGGGTATACCCTCCAAGGAGCCCGAGTGAGTTTGGCCAACGTCGGTTCCAGGTACCGTGAAGACTTACCCCTCCACAATCACCTCGTGTAAGACCATAAATATATAGGTTACTAAGGTTACTAATTACAACAATGATTCTTGGGGAAATAGTCGACAGTCCGATCCACGTGCAAAGGTAGGGTATCTAGCCCGAAATCAACTCGAAAGGCTCCCACACATAATCGTGGGTATACCCTCAAGTGACCCCAAATAATATGCGCAACCTCTACACCAAGAGCAAAAAAGCAGGGTGAGTAACTCTACCAGTCTTAATGTGAACTCATGTTTGACACTTGTGTGAGAAGGGCTTCCCACGACAAAATGTAGCGATTGGATTTGAACTCCATCTATAACAAGATACTACTGTGTGTTTTGATGCTTTGGAGAGTGTGCCTTACAAACTATTCCAAAGCGCTATCCTAGCTAATGTTGGTGAAGATAATTTCTAGAAAATAAAAGTTACTAATCAATTTTAAATTACGTTGTATTTTAAAAGATGTTGTTTACTCAAAAGGGAGATGGAGACGAAATTGATGAAGTTGTGACCTTGACCTAATAAAACGCAAGAAGAGATGAATATGCAATATTTCAATTTAATGAACTCTAATTACAATAGGGATAAGGTACTTTTATTGAATTACAAATGCTACGAAATACAATTTCTCTTTTCTTGAATGAACACAATTCCAAATAACCAAAGACTACAAAAATTTCCAATATTCTCCTTAATTTTTTTTTCCGAATGCAAAGATCTTCTTATGAAAGATTATTAAAAAGAATAAATGATTTCAGTTCTTCCTTTCCCAAATCAAATAAGATATTTAAAGATGAAAGGAAAGCGTAATCCAAGAAAATCAACACATTCAACACAATTCCCAAATCAAACTCACAATGTAGACAAAATTGAAATGATAAAAAAGCTTCCTGTCAAATGCAAACAAAAAATGTTTCTTAATCAATAAAAAATCTGGAAAGAAAAATCAATTCAAAAGCACAAATAAATCAGAGACCCTTTGTCAAACAAGCACTCAGATCAAGATCCAGAGATTATATCCTCGTGACAGAGATCAAAAGTAAAAAACTTGCAAAATTTATAAAGAAAGACTTTCAATCACTAAAAACCAATCAAAATAAAGCTTTAAACTCACAAATAAATCAAACACTGGTATCAGAAGTCCCGCCCTAGGAAACTAAGGAAAAAATGGGTGACAAAATAAAAATTGACTCACTCCAACAAATCCTACAGGAGTCGTCATAGATTGACAATAGGGCACAATGCGACGAGCTGAGGTCGTCGCGGGGTACCAATAGGACACATTGCGATGATGCCACACTGGATTGCACAAGCAAGGTGCGAGGTCAAAGGGTATTCACAGGATGACTATATAGTGCAGTGCGATGATCCCTGTAATTAAGGAAAACATGGGAGAAACGTAAAAAATCTAATTGAAATTTCAGACCCAGGGAGTCCATATGGATCACCCACAGAATCAGAGAATGAATTCAATCAAAATAAGGAAGGCTAAAAGAAAATGGAAAGAAAAAAACCAAAAGAGTGTCGTATCCCTAGTATGGTTGCCAATTTTGTTATAGGATTAATCGATAAATGCGGATATAAACAGATCTCCCTAGATCCCACTGGAAACTAGAACAAAACAAAATGGAACATGAAACTTTCCCTAAGACCTACATATTGAGTTTACTTATTAACAAGAGATAGACAACATACCTTTTAAATGTTGCTTCCTCTTGCCATTGTCTTCCTAGCTCCACTTCAATGCTCTTGTGATATTAAATCTGCAAGGGAACAAAAACCAACTAAAGTGAAAGCAACACAATGTACTCCAGAAGAATTTATGCATGTGATCAAGGAATCATACAATAAAACAAGAATAGTTTTATGGGAAAGAAACATATTGATGTATCATATTAAATGAAAGTGGAGATTACAACCAAAAGCCTTGATGTCGCAAGGTCCCCTTTTGATGTCCCTTTTCTCCAACACACACACCTTTTCTCCAACCTTGAATGAAGAAGATCCATAATAACTTGATGAACTGAAATGAGACTCTCAAGCATGATCTAATGCAAAATTCTCCATACAATTCCTAGCCTATTCGATATTATCCTTTTCATGCTTAGCCTTTTCCATGAGAGGTCCCTCTTTATATAGTGTGATAGAGAGATAGGTGAGGATATTAGGATGATCCCACCAAATCATAGAAGTGAGTAAGATCCAAACCGTTCGAAAACCATCTCATATTTCTAGAAGATCCCCTTCTAGAACTTTCATGAAGTTTGAATTTTCCTTAGCTTTCGACATCGTCACACCCTAAGTATAGTGCAGCCTACGACAATGTCACAGCCCAAATTTAGAGTAGGGGGAAATTATTAGGCATCGTCGCACCCTATGTATAGTGCAGCCTATGACGACCTTCCTTAATAAGGTTTTTGAGAAGAGAAAGACAATCACTTTCCTCATGGAGAAAGAATATTTTTATATTTTCATGGGAACATGAACACATGTTGTCAATGGATCACTGGGGTGACCAAAATAATGTGTAATAGGATGACATGCTCGAAGATAAAGTTATCTATTATCTTAGTCGAGGCCTGGTTGGACCGGAGCTCAATTACTGTAATATTGAGAAAATTGCGTTGGCAGTTGTTCACGTTGGCAGTGGAGCTACTGCTCGACACTTCACCACTTGAGGAAGGCCTCTTATATCTCGAGCAACTAAATAAGCAATGTCATGATGTAGCTTTGGAAAACAAGGATCATAAGAAACGAGTCAAGTGTCAGTACGATCGGTCCGTTCTCCCTCAAATTTTCTCTGAAGGTGATCTTGTCCTGGTCTATGACCAAGAAAAAGAGTCCCTGGGGGTAGGCAAGTTCAGACCCATGTGGTTCAGACCTTTCATTGTGAAAGAGGTCTTAGAAAAGGTACTTACCATCTAGTTTATTTTGAGGGAAATTCTTTAGCGGAGCCTAGAAATGGGATCTACCTTAAGAAGTACTACTCTTAGGTTGGTCACCTGTGTGACTTCTTGTATATATGTATATCCTTTTATACATTTTTGTATTTTTTGTCTTGTGGACATGTAGTTACTTATGTCTTCTTTTTCAATGTGGCAGATGTCAAGTGAATCAAACATTTACTTTGGGTTCACGTACGGTGCTAACCGACACACTTGGAGGCTTTCTTCTGCAGCTTGGGTGATTTTCACACCTGGAGGTCAATTTCTATCTTCCGGAGGTATTTTCTAGGCGACACAACCAATAATGTTTCCAAATACATCGAACTGATATAATTTCTATGTGATGCCTTGTCACATGGAATTTCTCACCTCCAGGTTTACTTAGATGCTCAAGTAGTTGTGTCCCAGTTAAATAGGGTTTACCGCATTTATGAGCCCACTCTTCACTGACGATTCCTTAGGGTATGTATCTTAGAACGATCTTTTGATAACATTACATATATTCATGTTCATAGGAGATTTAATCATTTATCTGATACTCTAGATAATCAAGTTTTAGATTGGCATTTTGTTAACATGTAAAATAGAAACACACACATACACATGTAAATACATTTGTAAAAATGTTATCCATAAAAAAAAATGTATATATATATATATATATATATATATGTCCAAAATAGTGTTGCAAGTACAAAAGTGGGAATGAAAGCCTAAAAAATTCATCAGTATACATCGACGGGCTGAAGCCCTCATAATACATAGTACAAAAAGTTCCGTCGACACGAAAATGCTTCGACTCTACCTAGGTCTAGGCTTATTGGCCCTGGTGTAGTGAACAACAGAGTTCAAAAGATGTCAGGATAACTGGACCTAGGTCTGAGGCACGCCTACTACATGTGGCTGCATCACCGGGAGAAGATCCTTGATCTCATCCATAGGAACTGAACGAGTGAGAGAACTGAGGTTCCTCTCCACTAGACATAGGAATCTATCAGCCTCTCCGGATGGGGGTCCTTCCGTAGCTGTCGGTCCTCCTGATGCTGCTGGTCCTGCCTCTGGTCGAGGATGACACCTAGTCTAAGTGAAGTTTGATAGTCAAACATGTCCCACATTTGTACATAATAGATTCACAAGTAATTACGTTGGCACGCACGTATAAAGGATATATATAAAAATTAAAAAATTAATAACTTCAAAAACATATGTTACCTATCTTGCCACGCTCCTCGCCAGGGGGCACAAGCATGTCTGGATCTCTAAGGAATATAATCAATCCATAGGGATAATCCTCTATGAATGGGATCTGATGTGCCTACCAGTTGAAGAATTTGTCGTCGAAGGCCTCTACAGTCCTTCCTCCACCCTGTCTAGCCAATAAAACCACCCACCTTCTCACTGCTGGGAAGGAGGCTATATTCCCCCGTACTGTCCCTCTAGGACTGAGACTAGGCACCCTCTCAAAGAAGAAGGAGCATAAGATGATATCAAACATAAATTTCTTGTTGGTACACCTACGAAACTCTGTGAGTTGTCTCTTCATGCATACTAGCATGGTAGTACTCCAGTCAAAGATTGTTGCCTCTAAACACTGAACTGAACAGTGCATATATGCACCAAAGGCCTGATGGAGTGTTGCATATCCAGTAATTCACCCGATCATGGGTAGAATCACTAGTAGAGAAAGGCTTGCAATCTTATGAATCCACACTTGAGAACCCACTTTATTAGTACCAAACTCACAATACACGCTGACCTCGATGTTGAACGACCTTGGAGGAAAGGTCCTCAAGTTGACTGGTTCACCTCTTCTCAAGAGGCTGGTCAGGAAGTAAATATCCTCTGTAGTCAGGGTCAGTTATTGACCCTCCATCATGAAATCTTCTACATCAGGATGACAATACTCCATAAGAACGTTAAGCAACCTCGGTTGTGCCCTCATAAATGAACACTAGAAGAATTTCCATAATCCACACTGTTTTAGTGAGGTTATAGCCAAAGGGTCCTCCTCCTCGATTAGTATTTGTGTTTTATTTTTTCAATACAAAAGGATGTGTATGTGGGATGTTGATTACATAGTCGTGTATACATGAGTTGGCCTTGTACAACCCACGTACACACATGAACGGCCCTTTTACAAGGGCGTTCACCTCCAAAATTCAAAAATAAATAAAAATGGAAGAATTGAAATGCAAGAGGAAATTACACTTAATTGGTCCACGTAGGGGGGTTTTTCGTCCACTGTAGCTCCCAGAATTCACTCTTTTGATGAAGTTTTTTTTTGACTTTGTTGTTAATTTACAATTTGCAATGGTGACAATGAGCTGTCCAACTCTATTTATAGACTATTTTGGCCTTTTTCCCCCTTTTTTTGTCCCCCTTTTCACTTTTTATTTCTTGGTGGCTACTCGAGTTCACTTTTGAGTTATGTATTAGTTGTTCTGGTACTTTTCTCCTTTTGGTTTGGTGATTATTTTTGGGATCGGTTACATTTTCGTCATCCTTTTGTAAAAGTCATTTTTTCGAACATTTGCATATAAGTTAGGTTTTCACTCCCATCTTTATTCATCTCATTGTCTTTTCCTCTTTGCCATAGGATCGACCCCACCAAAGTGCGACACAAAACCTTCTTTGTTGTTTTAGAAGTGTCATAATTAGGTGGTAGAGCCTACCTCTACATGGATTCCCTAGGTTAATCCTTTGCTGCATTTTGGTGTCCATGCTGTTAGTTTTGACTATAGGATTGGGAGTCCTTGTTAGTTCCTTCATGATTACATATTGAAGCCACATTTTTCTTGCTAACCATCGTTCTTGGCCTTACCATCAGGGACTCCCTAATGAGTACGGTTTGTTTTCTTTCAAGCTCGCTATAAAATTTGAAAGCAACATACAACGAGAAAAGTAGCCCCCTGGAGTCTTCTTTAAGCCCTTTTTAGAATATCTAAAATTGAAAATATTGCCGAGCAATCTTGTTTCCCTTCACGCTCGCCAAACCCATATTTGAAGGCACATCTGTCTGGTGGTAGTTTACCCCTTTTTCGGAATGGATGGCTAATTTTATGAATAAAGGTATGCTCTAGGAACTTCGGTTCACTAGAAGAGTATTCTCAGGTATAAGTTTAACGCTTTTTCAGGCCTGAGGGACTAAATTTTCGAAAAAGAAACATTCTCCTTGGTTTTGGTTTATCACGTTTTTCACGCCTTGGAGATTACTTATGAAAAATGAATCCCCCTAGAGTCCATAATTAAGCTCTTTTCAGAATCCCTAAAATTGAAAAGATCGCCAAGTGACCTTGTTCCTTCACACTCGTTATATTGGTCCAAAAGAAAATCTACTTGGCATGAGTTTAACCCTTTTTCCAACCAATAGATTATAGTTGAAAAAGGTATGCCTCAGGAGATTCATCTCACCGAGATATTTCTCCTCAGTTAATTTATTACTTTTTCGGGCTAAGGAGACAAAACCTAGAAAAAGGTTGTGAGTCCATAGTTAAGCTCTTTTCAGACTCCTTAAAATTGAAAGGATATTCGAGTGATATTGTCTTTGTCAAACTTGTTAAAACAGTTTTGAAAAGATGTATTTTCAGTGCAAGTTTACCCCTTTTTGGAGCCGATTAGACTAATTGCAAAAAAGGGACTCACTGGATTCTTCTTTTTGCGTTTTTTCAGACTCTCTAAAACGTGAAAAAACGACCGAGATTACCTTTTATGGGCTCAAAATTTTTTATATGGAAGGAGTCTTATTGTGTCATGCTTAATCACATTGCGAGTCTCATCTTTGCGTCTTTGGCCTAATGCTGGTTCCATATTTCTCTCAACTGAACCTTTTAAGCATTCCTTATACGCAAGCCTTGCAACACTTTTTTCCTTTGCGATACGACACTTTGACCCATGGAGGAATATTCCCTGAGTGTCCTTATCCTAGACATGTCTCCTTGCCTTGAGCATCAATATGTTCCATCCACTTGGAACTAGTTTTCTTGCTCACGACACTTGTTCCTCCTTTTGTTATAACCCTAAATTGCACCAGACATGCATACCTGGCATCAGGCCAGCTTACTTGCCATCTTTGCCAAGCCATCATTGAACAAATATTATAAAAAACCATTGTTTTGAATGTGTACATGCCCTACACCACTACTTCCCATGTACACATGCTTTCTGCACCACTACAGCTCGCGTACACTCACAAAAAAGCGTGAAAAATAAAAATTGTAAAGGGATACGGGTTTTCAGGCCATTACCTAAACATTTGACCGCCCATAGCCAATCACCCCAACTGTTACTATCTCTTTTGGCCTATAAAAGAAGGCACTGGGGTCCCATTCCAAAGAGCAGCATGAGAGCATAGAAACTCTACCCATTTCCATATTCTCGCTTTGCCCCAATATTTTGCAATCACATTGTGAGTTTGAGCCATAATTCTTTCTTTCTCCATTGCAAACCCTTTCCATTTTCCTAGAGAGAACTAAAGAGGCGAAGAATACAGGGAAGCAGTTGGTGAATGGTGAAGAGGAGCCTAGGACTGAGTTCAAGGAGCATTTTCCGGTCTCATATTGTAAACGACTTTTGTGAGATTAATATAAAGAAATACTTTTTCCGTTCCACCAAATTATGTCTTAAATCTTTATGATTTGTTTACATTTTTGTTATGATGTCTAACCCACTAATCCATATATAGAATGCATGCTTATAGTGTCTTGTTTGTCTTTTGGTGAATTTAGGTTGTCCTTGGGAGGATATCTGCAGTCGAGAAACAACTGAGCGCAACGGGATCGACATCAAATGCGGAGTTTAAGGTATGCCTACTGGATCCCTGTACTTTGTCTTTTATGTATGATTGTGGGGTGATGATGGGATAGTTGTTAAAAAGTAGGAGACTTTAGATGGTTAGCTCTGCCTGCACTTTAGAACCCTGGTGTAGTCCGTAGAGGGGTTTTCCCACTATAGAAGAATTGGCGACCGTACCGGGGAAACCTCCAGGGTTTTTGGGGATATTATTTTGGGTGCTTTGAATCAGTTTATTTACTGTTTTTTGAGTTTTTGTAATCTTTTCTGTCTTTAAGGGATTCTGGTCTTCCATACCAGTACTCCATGCCTGTGATTGATTATTAGTTTTCATTTTTTTGAGAAGTTACATAGGTGTACGCAGCCTGTAGTGGGCCTGCACGAGTACATACGTGCCCTGTTTTTGGACAGACCACGTACATACGCAGGCTGTTGAAGTGTCAGTAGCATGCCTGTGTTGAGAAAATATTTTTTAAAAGAAGAGGAAGTCATCTTCTTCCTTGTCAGAAGTCACGCTTCTCAGGGGTTTTCTTGATCGATCCCTGGTCTCTGTTATAACAGTTTGTAGCCTAGGTATGACATCAACATAGCTTTCTTTTTATCAAATATTTCTTGTGTTTTCTTTATTAGGGTTTTTAGCCAAGTTTGTGAGTCTGTTATATTCTGCCTTCTTGGTATTGTCAGTGACTCCCTGTAATCTACGATGGGCCATAAGTCATTTATTGGTCTTGACTTGTCATTATTTTTCCCTTTTTTGCTTTAGAAGAAGAGAAAAGAATTCATTTTTCAAAATTCTTGTTTTGAAGCATAAAACAATAAAAACAAATTCTTCATTTCTTTGTTTGGTGAAAGTAGTTCAGGTTAGCTGCTTTATTTACCAAGGAAAAATAAAGTTTTCTTAAGTTATTTATTTGAATGCTTAGGACATTAAGTAGCTCGTAGTCGAACGAAATATTGTTTTGAGTTTTTATTTTCAAAGATCTGAGAAAGGTAGTTACAAAAAAGTTTGGTTAAAGAGTTTAAA
>ML800656.1:196025-216121 GCA_009831015.1 Picea engelmannii
CCCTTCCATTTTTGGTTACTTTGTATAGTTTTTGACCCTTCTGGAATGCTGTGAACTTAATTCAGTGCCATGAATGACTTCATTGCTGTTTTGATGATGTGGAGTTCTTGTCGCCATGTGCAGACAAAATTTCAGTGATAACACCCCTCTAACACAGGGGCTAAACACAAGGTCTCGTGTGAAAAGGTAGTGGATATAACCCCTCCAAAGCCGGACCAATCGTAGTGGGGAGTGCATATAGAGGGCTTATCTTGGGATTTCGTTGATCGCATTTGCCATGGAGTTTCGTGGGTCTCGAATCTGTTTGAGGTCCTTAGTCATCTTATGGAACACTTGCTTTTGATATCCTTGATATGTTTCAGGCTTGATACCCTTCTCATTGCGGTCCACCCAACTGTCGACTGTACCCACCTGGTGACTGTTCACGCGGTGGCAACCTAGTTGCCTTTATCTTACTGACTTACACAGGTGACTGCGGGGGTATACCGCAGTATCTAGGGTAGATATCCAACCACACTTTGCAGTTTATACCTAAAGGGTGCTTCTGTATTTGAGTTGCACTTGCACCGGTAAGTTTCTCTAATGTTGGCTGGTGTAACTGTTCTTCCAACTAGCTAGTGATCTGATTGTATTATCTCATAGGATATTTTTCTAGTGTATGTTGGTATTTAACATTAATAGAAATCCCTAGTGTTTCATTGATATTCTCACACTGTGGAGGATCAGGAGATCCCCCAGTTGTGAAGGCTTCTTGGCATGCCGCCGGTTAATCTGGAGCCACCCCCGCCTCTACTAAGGCGAAGACTAGACCAACATAGGTCTTTTGAGGCAACCGGGCCACATGAAGCTAATCCCGACTCATCTTTGAGAGGAGAACATTTGATTCCAGAGGAACCAACCATTTCTGACCTCAGAGTAGAAGCACTTGGTCCTTATAACCCTCCGGTCACTGATCTATGGGCGCCCATCATTGTACAGGTTAAACCTTACGAGCGTCAGGTAGTGTCACAAGCAGCGATGGAGACAAATGCTGCTACTTCTTTAGGGAATCCTCATATTCCCTCTATGACTGTCACTACTGGGGGTTTTCTGCCTCCTAACCAACCGTCGTCGGTCCATACCACTATGGTGTCGATCGCCTCTACCTCGAGCAATGGTCTGATTCCGTCTATGGTGACGATCACTGCTCCTTTCACCTAGAGTGCGACATGCCCTCTGTTCTCATACAGGATGCCTGGATTTGATACAAACTATGTCCTTTCCTACTTCACTCTATAGACTTTAGGTATAGGGGTAAGGAGCTCGAACGCTACTCTACAAGGATCCATGTGGGGAACCTCAACTCCCTATAACTCTTTCCCTTATGGAGGGGGTCATATACCCCCTTCATCCCCTTCACTTGGTGGTGGTCACCAACACTCCGCTGGGCCGAACGTAAACTATAGTTTGTTTGACAGGTAGTCAAGGAATTCCTTCTTATAGCATGATGTTAGGCTCAACACCATTCTCTTTGTTCGATGTGTTTGGTAACAATGCATTCTCATTAGCTGCCATCTTGGCCAGGGGTAACCCCGATTATGGACAACAAAATCCTATGCAGGGTACTATTCCTGCACAAGGTGCAAACTTAGGAATTCCTTCCTCACAAGGACCTTGGAATCCATGGTAGGGATCATTTCCCTCGTCAGGGATGCCGACTCGGGGAAACTCCTTCCATAGCCAATGGAACCCCAGGCAAGGCTCAGGACCTATGCCCGTCAGATCGACAGGGGTAAACCCTTCCCAAAATACTTGGAATGCAATGCAAGCCCAACCTTTTACGTCCTTTTATGGGAGTCAGTCGATGACATCTCAACAAGAACAAAATCCGTATGCTAGTCATGGCCATGGTTATTACTAGAACCTTGGCCAACAACCTAACCTTTCCTGGAAACCTAGTGCTATCCAAACTCCAAGCTCCTTTTTCCTTGGTTATAATCCACAACCCAAATTACCATTTCTAGCAACTTTGCACCTGCCAGACTTGGCAAGGTTATTAAATGACCCCATATGTCATGATATGCATTGGCCTCCCATGCCAAACAAGTTTCCTTCGGACATTCCAAAGTTCAAAGCTAAGCCTAATGAAGATCTAGGCGATCATGTGACTACCTTCCATTTATGGTGCTCTTCCAACTCTTTGAGAGACGACTCCATTCATTTGCATTTGTTTCAACACACTCTCATAGGGATTGCTGGGAAATGGTACATTGAGATCGACCGCTCAAGATACTCTTCCTTGATCGAATTGGCAATGGCTTTATTAAACCATTTTCAATTACCCATGAGATACGATGCCGACACCGAATTGCTGGCCAAGTTTGAGCAAACAAAAGCGGACCATATCTCAAATCACATCCGAGAATGTAGATGCTGGAAGAGTTTGATAAAAGTACCAGTCCTACCAAAATTCTTGCTTGAGTGGTTCCTTAAGTATTTGGTACCCCAGTTATCTAAATATGTCGCAACCTCGAGGGTATTTTAATAAGAAGAAGTGATAATTAGAGCTCAATAGCTAGAGATGATTTACTCTCAGTCTGGTTTACTTTATGAACTTTTTCTAGATGCACCGTGGTCGATACTTGACAAGACCAGACAAAGATCTAGACCACATGCCGATGGTATTGTTGGTTCAGCACAAAAAAATCCCGTTGATCAGTTGTTGAATCAATTTCAACAATTGTCAATATAGCAGACAGTGGCCATCCATACCACTGGTTTCGCTGCTCCTCCTACTCAAACGTCCGATGTACATAGTGTGCAATCGAAAAACCTGAAGGCCAACCAACAGCTTGACGACAAGAAGAAACAATGGAAAAAGGGTAAGGGGGATAAGAAAACTACCAGTAATGCTATCCAGGGAAACACACAAAATAAGAAGTTGAAGTATCCATGTAATCCAGTGCCCTTAGCTTGCGAAGGCCCAGAAGTTATTGGCAGAGCCGCAACCTTCCGTGTTAACGAACCCATTTCCACATGGGTAGAATTTAACTCAAGCCTCTTCCAGCATGGAAGGGAGAAGTCAGGGACCCCCTCTGTCTTCAAGTAATCCGTCACCCATGAATGTGTACATGATGAAAGGTAGTGTTGATATAACAACTAGGACATGCGATTAAGGATGCCAAACACCTCTTAGGAGGGTAAAGAAGCCAAAAACCCACCTCTTCCTCTCCATATTGAGAAAACATTGGGCAAAAAAATGACACACATCCCAAAAGGTGCGTTCAATAAAGCTTCCCACAACCCAAACACATGGGTCACCCAGAACTACTCTGTGTTGGAGGATTTGTCTCAAACTCCTTGTGCAATGCCGACTTTGGAAGTTGTCTAGAGATTCCTTTCCCAGAGAAAGGCATTGTTAGCTGCCTTAGGATCTGTTGAGACTTGTGATCCAAGAACGATCATGCTTGATATGACCGACTTAAAACCTCATCTCCCTTACCACATGAAATTTCAGATAGTAGTGGCTTAGACCACAAAAATTTTTACTCGGAACATTTTTCGCCCGGTGATTGATGAGGGTGCCTCGACATGCGTGATGTCTTTGGCATGTTGGAAGTCCATTGGCCAAACCATTTTGTCTCTGTCACCTACTCTTCTTACCACTTTTGACACTCATTCATTCCGACCACATGGAATCATCCCCTCTTTCCCCATGCAGTTAGGGGGGAAGACCGTGTGCGTCGAAGTTGAAGTGGTCGATGCATCTCTTGAGTACAATCTCTTGTTAGGAAGGAGTTGGACCTATGCTATGAAATCAATGGTTGCGATAGTTTTCTTAGTCTTGTTGTTTCCACATGAGGGCCATATCGTGTCCATTGATCAATTATCCTTCTCTCATCCCGACCCTTCATCAGGGGTATCCACGGTCTCGATGATTGATAACCTCAACCTGACATCGTCAACATAGGAGTTGGTTTGTGCCCACCTTTGATGGGTACTTTTGATTACCCACCTCCGACTGACAATGTCTAGTACATATAGGCTGTCCCTAACCATCTTAGGGCTGAAATCTTTGAAATCTCGTCGTTTCACATGACTTAATTTAATGATCCGTGGAGCACCATGGCATGGCCATGCCTTTGTTCGTGGCCGAAGTTGCGTACTCTATAATCTAGCAAGCTTCCACCGACCTTGATCCGACTCCTGCACAGGAGTTAGATACGGTTCTCGTGCCTATTTGGGATCAAGTTTCCCTCATCGATACTAATTCTTTAGACTTAGTCTTTCCCTTAGATGAAGCGATTATTGAGGCAATGACTAGTTCAGACAGACCCTGGGATGATCTCCATCACAGATCTTATTTTCTCCTGGAGTTAATAAGAATTGAAGTAGGTGAATTCACTCTGACTATGACTGGAGATAGGGCTTCTCCTATCAATCCTTTGTCTATGCACATTGTTTACGCTGAAGGAAATATGGAAACCATCGCTAAAACGATACCTATTGATATCTCCAGAACCCCTGGGGTGATGGAGAATATCTTCGTCGGAGCGAAATTATCACTCGAGGAGATCTGAATCTACACAGATTTATTTAAATAATTCCGCGACATGTTTTCCTAGTCTTACGAGGGAATGCCAGGCATAGATCCAAGAATCGTTGAACATGAAATCATGACATATCCTGATGCCAAGCCGTTCCGATAGAAGCTTCATTTTGTTAATCCTAAGAAAGCAACAACTATTAAGGCTGAAGTAAAGAAACTACTCAAAGTTGGTTTCATCTCCCCCATCCAATTGATTCAATGGGTGTCAAATCCCGTGCCAGTCAACAAAAAATATGGTACAATTCGCATATGTACGAACTTCCGAGATTTGAACAAGGCCTGTCCAAAGGATATTTTCCCTATGCCATTTATTGACCAAATAGTGGATTAATGTGCAAGTTGCAAGGCCTTTTCTTTCATGGATGGTTTTTAGGGATAGTTTTAGATATAGATCAAGCCCGAAGACCAACACAAAACCACTTTCATTTGTTCGTGGGGTAAATTCGCTTATCGGAAGATGCCTTTTGGTCTGAAAAATATTGGAGCTACTTTTCAATGGGCCATGTCTTTTTCTTTCCACAACCTCAAACACATAGTCGAGGCTTATCTTGATGATTTAGCATCACGATCTCGTAAGAGATCTGATCATCCCATGCACCTCCAACTTATATTTGAGCAATGTCGCTACTACCAGATTCGCTTGAATCCGAACAAATGCAGTTTTTGTGTAACATTGGGTCATTTTATTGGTTTCATAGTTTCAACAATAGGGATCATGGTCAATCCTCTAAAGGTTGAGGTGATATTTCAGTTTCCTCCCCCATGCACAATCCCCCAGCTTCAGAGTTTACAGGGAAAATAAGCTTTTTACGGCATTTCATCACAAACTATGTCGAGATCACAAAGGGCTTCATGCGTTTACTGAATAAGGATGTTCCTTTTCTTTGGGACAAAGCCACTCAACACTCTTTCGAAGTGTTGAAATGTGCCCTCATGTCTGCCCCTCTGCTTTGGCCACCCAATTATAATAAATATTTCTTATTGTACTTGGCCACTGTAGAGTTGACCATCGGTATGGTGTTGGTTTAGGAGGATGATTTTCTCTCATAATACATGATTTATTACCTGAGCCGAGGCTTGGTTGGACCATAACTCAGTTATTCCCATGTTGAAAAACTTGGGTTGGCAACAGTTCATGCTGTCCAGTGGTTCCATCATTACATATTGTTTTGCAAGACCACCGTCATCTCTATTGTGAATCCGTTTCAATATATGTTGAAACGACGTGTAATCGGTAGAAAGCTCAGCAGATGGATAGTTATCCTCTAGGAATTCAACTTGAATTTTGTTTCGGTGAAATCCAAAAAGTCGTTGGTCTTCGCGGAACTCATCTCAGAACTCTCGGTCGAATCAAGTGATGTTATACTCGAGGAGTCACCTATTAAAGGAGACATGTTTTTGATCGCATCTTTGGACCCCTGGTACAAAGATATACTAGTCTATCTCTAGAGTTTGAAGTGCCCCACCTTTTCTTCTCATGATGAGTGTCACCATATATGCCATTAGGCCAAGAACTATCTCATACTTGAGGACACTCTATATCGTCGAGGTGTAGATTGCATCCTTCACCGGTGTCTCACGCATGAAGAAGCAAAAATCATGCTTAACGATTGCCACACTGGATCATGTGGCGGTCATCTTTTTGGGTTGGAAAAAACCCAAAAGATTCTACGAGCTAATTACTTTTGGCCGACATTATTCAAAGATTGTGTTAAATCAATCAAGAAGTGCCACTTGTGTCAGTTCTTCTCTAAGAAGATGAGGGCACACCCCTCTCCCATGTTTCCCGTCATCACAGTTGGTCCCTTCACCAAGTGGGGGATTGATTATGCTACATGAAACAACCCTTCATCAAGGGGGCACCGTTATATCATCGTAGTAGTAGACTACTTCATGAAGTGGATTGAGGCTATGCCAACATTTAAATATGATGGCAAGACAACAACTCTCTTTTTGTTTAATCAGATAATAGCAAGGTTCGACGTCTCGAGAGAAATTGTCACTGACCATGGCAGTCACTTTTAGAATAAAATGATGTCTGAGTTAACGTCAAATCTTGGGTTGAGGCAAGAACATTCGTCACCCTACTACCCACACGCGAATGGTCATGTGGAAGATCTGAATAAGCCCCTTAAGACTATTCTACAATGAATTATCAATTCAGACAAGTCAAATTGGCATTTGATGTTGTACTCTGCGTTATAGGCCTACCAAATGTCTGTTAAGATGACAACCAATTTCTCACCTTTTCAACTCGTTTACGAATTGGAAGTAGTCTTGCCTATAGAGTGATAGATCCCATCTCTAAAGTTGGCAGTACAGTTATTTCCAGACACTTCACCACTTGAAGAGCATTTATTATATCTTGAGTAGCTCGATGAGCAGCGTCGGGATGCAACCTTGGCTAATGAGGCTCACAAAAAAAAAGTCAAGTGTCAGTATGATCAGTCCATTCATCCTTGAATTTTCTCTGAAGGTGGCCTTGTCCTAGTCTATGACCAAGATAAGGATCCCTTGGGGGCAGGCGAGTTCAAACTCATGTGGTTCAGACCTTTCATTGTGAAGGAGGTTCTAAAGAAGGGTGCTTATCGTTTGGTGGAATTTGAGGGAAATGCTTTGGTGGAGCCTAGAAATGGGCTCTACCTCAAGAAGTATTACTCATCGGTGGGTCACCTTGGGTGAGTTCTTGTACATATGTATAGTTCTTATACATTTTCTTGTTAGTTTTTGTCTTTTTGGTTTTATGGATGTGCCATTTTTGATGTCATCTTTTTCACTGTGGAAGATGTCAAGTGAATTAGAGGTGTTCATTGGGTTTGCAGACGATACTAGCTGGCACACTCCAAGGCTTGCTTCCACAGATTGGGTGATTTTCACACGTCAGGGCCAGTTGCTATCTTCAGGAGGTATCTGATTAGGTGACGCCACAAACAATGTCGCTGAATACAACGTAGTCTTAGAGTTTCTTCATGACTCTTGGTCACATGGTATCTCTCACCTCCGGGTCTACTTAAATGCTCAGTAGGTTGTGTCCCTGTTAAATGGGGTTTAGCGCATTTACGATCCTACTCTACAACGACGGTTCCTTAGGGTACATCTCTTAGAACGAAGATTTTATTACATTATGTATATCCATGTTCCTAGGAGATTGAATCAAATCAGAAATACTCTAGCTAATCATGTATTAGATTGGCACATTGCACACATGTAAGAAAAAGCACACACACGCACATGTAAATACATTTGTAAAATAGATGTAATCCATAAGACATAAAAAGATGTAAATATGCATATATATATATATATATATATATATATATCGAAAATATCAGAGTACATGGGTGGGTGCAAGCGCCTAAAAAATATGTCCAGTAAGAGAAACAAGGCTTATGCCCTAAAAAATATACAAAAGGTTCCCTCGACACATAATAGTCTAGCCTAGCTAAGAGTGGGGCCTGTTGGCCCTGCCATAGTGAACTATGACATTTGCCAAATGCCGGAAGAGCTATACCTAGGTCCGTGGCACCCCAACTACATGAGGTTGCATCGATGGTGGGAGATCCTTGATCTCCTCTATAGGGACTGTACGATTGAGTGCAGTGAGGTTCCACTCCACCTGTCTCAATATTATCTTAGCCTCTCCGGTTGAAGGTCCCCCCGCTACTGGTACTGGTGTGGAGGCTGCTGTTGGTCCTTCCTCTGGTCGAGGACGCCGCCTGGTCCTCGAGAGGTCTGTTGGACACACTGGTCCCACATCTGTACATAACATATACATAGTTGTCAGATACTTTGGTACAAATTAAAATGATATATATAAAAAGAAATAAAATTTAAATAACTTTGGAAAACAAACATACCTAGCTCTCCTCATTCTACTTCGGGAGGTACGGGCATATCAGGATCCCTGGAGAAGTCGATCCCAACATAGGGGTAATCCTTTATAGCTGGAATCTGTTGAGACTACCAGTGAAAATTTATCATCGAAGGCCTCGATGGTCCTCCCTCCCCCTTGTCGCGGCAACACCGCCCATCTGCATAATGCTCGGAGAGAGGCCACTTTCCCTCGTAGCATCTCTCGAGGACTGAGACTGGGTCTCCTCTTGAAGAAAAAGGAACATAAAACAGTCTTGAACCTGAAGTTTCAGTGTTCCCATATCTAACACTCTGTTAGCTGTCTCTTCTTGCAATCCAGCATGGTTGTACTCCAGTAAAAAATATGTGCATTTAATCACTGCACTGCACAATGCATGTGAGCCCGGGAGGAATGATGTAAATCTACGGATCCAGTGATCCACCCAATGAGTAGAACTATCACTTTCAGTGATAGGTTGAGGATGTTGTGTATAGCAACCTGAGAACCTACTTTCTCAGTACTAGCCTTGCAATGGAGTCGAATAAACTCCTCAATGTTGTGAGGCCTGGGGGGAAAAGTACACAAGTTGACTGGATCACCACTCCTTGAGAGACCAGTCAGGAAGTAAATGTCTTCAGTCGTTGGAATCAATGAGTGCCCCTCGAGCATAACTGCGTTAGCATCAGGATGCCCGTAATCTATCAAAGCATTCAACAACCTGGGTTGTGCCCTCATGAATGGACACTAGAAGAATTTTAACAACCCACATTGTGATAAAAACACGACAGCAGCAGGGTCTTCTGAGACCAAAAAAACAATGTCCTCATGCTCCCTCTCTCTCCATTGAACATACATCCAAAAAAATGACAAAGTCATGGGGAGTTAACTCTTTCTTTTTATTTTTTCCACTTATTGGAGGGTGTATGCGAGCTGTCTTGGTGACAGTCACATCTGTGCACAGGAAAATTATCTTCTACTCACGTGCACATGCAGGCTGTGCTAAGAAAACTTCTGTACATGTAGGGATGAACTTTTTAAAGGTCAACCCACCCAAAAAACAAAAACAAATGCAAAAAAGAAGAATGAAAATGCGAGAGGGTCTAGTATGTACTTACTTGGTCCAAGAGAAAGTTCATTTCGTCCACTGAAGCTCCAAGAATCAACTCTTTCGGCAAAGGGGTGTTTTTGAATGTTTTGTCAATTCTCAATTTACAATGGTGATAATGAGCTGCCAGCTTCTATTTATGGAATTTTTGGCCCATTTTTGTCATTTTTTGGACACTTTTGTCATTTTTTCTAGCTTGAAAATCATTTAGTATGGTTCTTGAGTTTCTTGGGGGATGTTACGATACGTGTTACTTTGGGTATTGGGAATTTTTTTGAGAGTTGGGTCATTTTTAAAGGTCTTTTGGTAAAAAGCCATTTTTCCAACTTTTTGCATCTAAGTCAGGATTCCACCTCCACTTTCTGCATCTCGTTGTCTTTTTCTCTTTTCCATAGGATCGATCCGACCGAATTGTGACACAAAAACCTCACTCCTTCTCTATAAGTGTTGTAATTTATTGGTAGAGCCTATCTTCACATGGATGCCCTAGGTAAATCCTTGTTTCATTTTTGGTGTCCATGCCATCGCTAATGATTATAGGCCCGGGAGTCCTTTTTAGTTTTTCCTGATTACAAGTTTGAGCCTCACTTGCATGATTCATTATCACTTTTGACCTCACCCTCGGGACTCCCAAAACAACAGGTCTTCTTTTAAGCGCTTTTCAAACCCTCTAAACATGAAAATATTGCTGAGCGATCTTGTTTCCCTTCACGCTCGCCAAACTAAAATTCGAAGGCATTTATGTCCGGCAGTAGTTTACCCCTTTTTCAATCCAGATAGTCAAATGTATGAAAAAAGGTATACTCTAGGAGAAAGAAGAGTATTCTCAGGTATAAATTTAAACCTCTTTTCAGGCCTGAGGGACTACATTTAAGAAAAAAGAACCCCCACGGAGTCCATAGTTAAGCTCTTTTCAGACTCCCTAAAATTGAAAAGATTTCCGAGTGACCTTGTTTCTTCACACTCACTAAATTGGTCAAGAAGAAAATCCCTTACGGAGTCCATAGTTAAGCTCTTTTCAAACTCCTTAAATATGAAAAGATTGCCGAGTGATCTTGTCTTTGTGTCACTCGTTAAAATGGTTTTTAATAGACGTCTGTTTGGTGCTAGTTTACCCCTTTTTAGAACTAAATAGACTACCTTCGAAAAAGGTACCCCAGTGGATCTTTCTTTTACGCTTTTTCGGACTCTCTAAAAATGAAAAAATGCCGAGCTTACCTTCTCTGGGCTTGTTAAAATTTCATCGAAGGACGTTATCATTGTGTCTTATTAATCATATTTTCATTCCTGCATTTTTGGCCTAATGCCAGCTCCATGTTTCTCTCAACTGAACCATCTGAAGCATGCTTTATACACAAGCCTTGTAGCACTTTGCCTCTACGTCTTGACACCTTGACCCATGGAGGATTTTTCCTGAGTGTCCTTTTCCTGCATATGTCCCCTTTCTCTAAGCATCACTGTGTTCCTTGCACTTGAAACTAGTATTTCTGTGACACTCATTACTCCTTTGTAACGTAGCATTCTTTTATTATTTTTCAAGCTTCCCAACATTATTGAAAAAGACAAAAAAATCAAATATACCCAAAAAAGAGGAAGGGAAAAGTATTTTCTTTTTGTTGACAACACAATGAGTCACCCTTAGAAAAATCACATCCTTCCATTTGTTTGTCAAGCCCTAGGATTCAATAGGACCTTAGGAAGCTGTTCTCGCTACATAGAGCTATGTCCTCCTCTATTTGGTTATCCTTCCAAACATATGGAGAGTTCACGTTGCTTCTTGGATCGTGAACTTATGTCAATGTTAATGTTATTTCAATGTCATCTCTAGCCATCAGGCATCATTGGATTCTTGAATATGGATACTATACATGTATATATTTTGATTTTGAGATGTAGATCCACTGTGTACTACTCGCGGCTACACTTTATATAGTTATATGACATGGATATGAAGTGTATTTGATTGGTATCCATGATTTTATTTCATCCTGAGCATGGGTATGCCTGCCTCAGTGAGACAAATTGTTATTTTGCAGATGGCACCTCCTAAATTCTAGTCTCTGGGCTCAATCACTTCGTACGTTGGTGAATATTTGTAATGTTTTTTGGCCATCAGATTCTCTTCTGACCTCACACATTAGGGGGCATATGTTATAACCCTATATTTCACCAGTCATGCATACCTGGCATCAGGCCATCTTACTTGCTATCTTTACCAAGACATCACTAAACAACTCTTCTAAAAAACCATTGTTTTGATGGTGTATGCGACTTTCACCACTACTTCCCATGTACACACACTTGTTGCACCACTAAAACCCGCGTACACTCACAAAAAAGCGTGAAAAATAAAAATTACAAAGGGATACGGGTTTTCGGGCCGTTACCTAACCATTTGACCTCCCATAGCCAGTTACCCCAAATGTTACTATCTCTTTTGGCCTATAAAATAAGGTGTCGGGGTCCCATTACAAAGAGAAGCATGATAGCATAGAAACTCTTCCCATTTCCATATTCCCCCTTTGCCCCAATATTTTGCAACCACATTGTGAATTTGAGCCAGAATTCCTTCTTTCTCCATTGCAAAGCCTTGCCATTTTCCTAGAGAGAATTGAAGAGGATAAGAATACGTGGAGGAAGTTGGTGCATGGTGAAGAGGAGCCCAGGACCGAGTTCAAGGAGAAATTGTCTGTTTCATATTGTAAACAACTTTTCTGAGATTAATATAAAGAAATACTTTTTTTGTCCTGTCAAATGATGTCTTAAATCTTTATGATTTGTTTACATTTTTGTTATGATGTCTAACCCACTAATCCGTATATAGAATTAATGCTTGTAGTTTCTTGTTTGTCTTTTGGTGAATGTAGGTTGGCCTTGTGAGGAGATCTTCAGTCGAGAAACAACTGAGCGCAAAGGGATCCACACCAGACACGGATTTTAAGTTATGCCTACCGGATCCTTGTACTGTGTCTTTTACATATGATTGTGGGGAGATGACAGTATAGTTGTTAAAAAGTAGGAGACTTTAGACGATTAGCTCTGCCTGCACTTTAGAACCCTGGTGTAGTCCATAGAGGGGTTTTCTGGCTATAACACCTTTGTAACGTAACATTATTTTATTCTTTTTCAAACTTGTTAAAAAATTGAAAAAGACAAAAAAAAAAATATTCCAAAAAGAGGGGACGATGAATATACATTCTTTTTTCGAAAGCAAAGATAGTCTCCCTTGGACAAATCAAATCCTTTTGTTTGTTTGTCAAGAATTGGGATATAGTATGACCTTAGGAAGTTGTTCTCTCTGTTGAAGGAAAATCTCCCTGCGGATAGGTAGATCTCCTCAAAGAGATAGACTCTTAACTCTAAGACAGAAAGTGCTTATCATGGTCACTGACTTCCTTTTAGATCTAGGTGGACTAGTGTGTGAGGAGGAAGGAGAAAAGAAGTACCTTTTACCGGTGTTTGTCTCTGCACGCTTCGAGTTGAACTCCAATCTTTGACTCCTCGATAAGCCCTGTAGACAACAATGTATGACCACTTCCTACTCTATCAAGATTAGTCCGAAATAGGTCTATTTACGAAAGAGACAAATTCATGTGATATTTAACATGAATTAGAAAGAAACATTCCAAGCAAATTATATTAATGAGGACAAAACATTTCTTACAGCCATAGATGAATTGTAGTAGTTTTGCCAAGTCCTCCTTGTTTACCCCTTGCTCAAAAGATCCACGATCTGAATGATGATAGCTTCACCGATTGCTCTCTATGAGATCATAGGTCTCTTGCTTCCAAAATATCTCTGTTCCAGCACCACTTATAAGATCATAAGTTTTGTGTGATTTTGTCTTTTCAGTCCACTGTATGTTTCCTATGAGATCATAGGTTTCATGCTTCCAATTCCTCCTCCTTTCCACCATGATAGAGCCTGTTTATATGGGTTTAGAGAGGCTTAACCTCTTGAGGTATATTTAGGGTAAGTTGAGGATTTCCCTCCTTGAACCAAGGATCTTCTCCTAAGATCATGACTGAACCAGGAATTCGAATGCAACTGCCTTCCAAGATTGAAATATCCTCCCCTTATTCTCCTCAACAGATCAACTACTGCCTAGATTAGACAACGCTCCCTGAAAAGGGGCATCAGGGCACTATAGCGCTCCCTAGTAGGCTCAAGGGGGGTGCCAACACTCTAAATATCTGTAGCACTCCTTCAGAGGGGAAATTTGGTGTTATAACGCTCCATAACACCTTATAGGGGAGCGCCGACGCTCCTAAGGGTGATGTAGGGGAGCGCTCCCTTCTAAAACTTTAGTTTGAAAGATTCTTTCAGGTGGGAAGAGATATCTAACTTCAGTTAACCATCCCTTTTCCTCCAAATCAAGTGTTTGAGTCTTTTTAAGTGTCTCCTTAGTGTCTTCATCATGGCAGTATGCTTTGTTTGATACTTGAGACACTTATGAGAAACATGCGACACTGGCGAGTAACATGCGACACTTGCAACACTTGCCAAAGCGAGTAATGTTGATGTGTAACACTCTCTACATAGAGTTGTGTCCTACTCCATTTGGTTACTCTTCCAAACATATGGAGAGTTTTGTGGTGCCTTGTTGGACCTTGACCAAGATTTGGAGATCCTTGGTCAGGTTTGACCTATTTTGGGACTTCGACAGGCTGTCGAAGGCCGAGCGTAAGTCGAAGAAGAGATCACTTAATATTGGCCCATTTTTAGGGGTTTTTGGTTTTTTGGATTATGTAATGGGTATGCATATGTCGGCCCATGGGTTTACCCATGTTTAGGCCCATTTTTTAATGTATAAATAGATGTCTAGGTGATGTAAGAGGAGACAATATAGGCATCTGTGTGATGATGTGCTAAGTGTAGGTGATAGTTGCACATGCTTTGTGAAGACTGCGTGAAACTTGCAAGGCTAAGTACAAGTGAATGTAAGAGATTGTGTAAAGGATTTGTGTTGTAACCTAGCTCAGGAAGGGAGGATATAGCAAAGTGTGCACAAATCTCCTATCCTATGTGGAGTAGGACCTTATGGCTATGTGCATGTAGATGATTGACATAAGATAATAGATAAAATGAATAGTTGGTGGACATAGCCCCAGGCTAAGGGTGAACCACGTATATCAGGTGTTGTGTTTTCTTTGTGCATTATGGTTGTTTTAAGGTTCATACGATTAATGCTTAGTACAATGATGTATGTTTAGATGAATATGATAGCTTAGTGCCTAATGATGTGAATGAGATGCTAGATTTGACCTATGTTGATGTTCTTAGTGCTTGAATGTGTTGAATCTCGTTGAATACCATGCTGCACTATAATTAGGGTTTATCTGTGCTGTAGATAAAGATTAAGCACTAATGAATGACATCTGCTAAGTTCTTTGTTAGAGTATTGTAATCACAGATCTGTGTCCCAGCTAAGGTTGCAGATGCTGGAGTCCTGCAACCACCCCTTCCTCTACCTCGGGTGAGACTTCATCTTCTTCGCAGGTGTTTCCGAAAGGGCCAATAGTTAGGGTTTTGTTGGTGTGTTGTTGAAGTGTTGAACCCTGGGACTACCCTTGTGCCAACAAATGATTCTGTTGCTGGGACCTGAAACTGTGATTGTTGGGAACTGAGGAAAATAAAGAAAGATCTGTGCGTAGATCTGTTGCTTTAGTGTGTAATGTTCTACTTGATTTACGAAGTTCTGTGGAGGCAGATTTGAAGAAAAGAGGTAAGATCTAAAAGATTTGTGCTCTGATAGAGGTAAGATCATTGAAATTTTTTGATTAAAGAGGTAATATCTGAAAGACTTGTTCTTTGATAAAGGTAAGATAAGTGGAAATTTTTGTTTCGAAAGTATGGATCTAGGTATGTTTGATAAATTTTGTCTTAGTCTGAAAAATAGGGCACAATTAGAAGCAAGAATATTTGATATGAGTAGATCTGATAGAAATAATGAAAGATATGTTATTCGTATGCATAGAAAGAATGTTTGGACTAATGAATGGATGCAAGATCCTAGGAATAATTTTCTGTAGGTTATCTACTATGATCCTAGTGTGTAGTACAATAAAGGTTGGGGATCATTTAAGAGAAAGAGAGGATTAACCCTTTGTTATAGTTGTAGAAGATCAGGCTATCTTGCTAAGGATTGCCCTGATAGATGACCTAGTTGTTTTTGTTGTAAAGCTATGGACCATGAAGTTCTGGATTTCCCTAGAATGATTGCTAAACTTGAAAGAATGAATATGGAACAAGATAAACATGAGAAGGACTCAAAAATTAAAACTATGGTAGAACCCCAGAAAGGATCAGAGACTGCATTGTCAGAAATAAAAGAAACCCTGAATGATCATAGAGACATCAACCTATCAGAGATCTTAAAAGACAAAGAATGCATAGAAGAAAGAATAGGAGACTTCGACATAGACTGTGTTCTCGACGAGGAAACACAGGTGAATGTCATGACAAAAAGTACTTGGGAAATTTTAGGAAAGCCTGTTATGATTCCCTCATTGGGAGGAATATGATTATTTAGAGGAAAGATGATAACCCTATGTGGAAGACTTACCTAGAAATCTATGAGTGCTCATGTCACTTCGACAGAAGAAGAATTTGAGGTTGTTAAATTTATCAAGAACAACGCCCCATTTTCTATGTTACTAGGAAAAACCTGGATGGAGAAAGATCAGATCCGAAGAAAACCAGAAGAGGAAGCTCTAGAAATGAAAAAACAAGAACTAAGGGACTTCATGGCTAAGAGAATAACACACTTACTGGAAGAAAAAGAAAACTAGTCGAAGCTACTCAGGACCATAAATCTGGTTGTTGAAATTGAAAGAACACAAGCAGACCTGAAACACCTTCCTATACAAGAGAGTAGAGTGCCTACCCCAGACAGAGAAGAATTATTGGCCTTGAACCCTACGAAATACCATCAAAAATGCGAAGTTACTATGCCAAGAGGAGATAAGAATCAGAATGGGAAGAGGAACCCAATAACACATATCATAGGGAAGAAGGCTATAAATCTTAGCAAGAAGAAAGAAAAGTTGGAGAAATTATAGGAAGTTCCAGAGAAGACTTCACAGAAGGAAGGTCTCTAGAATTCGAACTTCGCCAGAATATCAGAGAAACTCAGATTGGCACTTCTCCATGACAGAGTGATACGACCGTTGGAGGCATTATAACCGTTATATTGACGTTCCCGAACGGTTAGAAAAAGAATTATGATCATAAATCTCGCCATCGGATCATTGGGACCACCCCGTAACGGACATAATTGCATTGATGAAGGATTCTTGTCCATTGGAAGGATCCATTACATTGCTGTCTACTTATCCCATCGACTGTTTCACTGAGAACACTTTCACGAATTGTATCCGAGACAACAAGAGAACTCATTGTTACTGTGTTGTGCTTATTGAGACCTTTTCATCCATTGTATTGCATTGAGAAATTGTTCATCAGCCTAAGATATCCGATATTAAGTGTGCATGTCAAATGAGCTCAACGCTGTGGAAAATTCAGTAGAGGAAATTTTAATCGATATAATGTTAGAGAGAGTGATGTCCACAAGAGTTCAAGCTTCATCGATGCGAGGAGTGAAAGCCTCCCCGTCGATTGCTCGCGGATCCGGACCATCCTGATTTGCAGATGAGAAAATAACCAAGAATCGATATGACTTGGAAAACACGAAGTTAATCCCTTCCATCCTGCCCGACTACATCCTGCCTCTAGCCGGTGCGGTGAATCATGACAGTGTCCCCATGGACTTCGACTACAGATTGGTTACTGCATACCTCCCAAAGGGGATACGCACAGGCAAGCCTCATCCGGATAAGATCATGACACTAAAGATCAATGACTTTAACCTAGGGGATTGCATTAAATTCAGCATGCTCGCTCCTCACAGGTATTTGACTAGGATGAAGGTGAAGAAGTCGAGGATAATCCCCCAACAATGGACTATGGACCTTGCACAGTCCACCATCCTGAATGTAATTAAAATACCCCATTTTGGAAGGCACCAGGAGGTTAACACATGCGTTAAGATCCTGCTATCGAGATTCCATGGCAGTTATTTATGGCTAGATAGATGCATCATTGTCAATCCGGCGTCGATCCATCGGATCATCGGATTGAGCATGCAGGGACCAGACCCGCAATACTTCTACCTAGGGAAGGCTACAGACCATGACCTGGTGCAAAATATTAAAGATACATACGATGATGTAGAGAAGAGGAAGCGAGGATACAAGTTAGCCTCCATCCATAATGGCGTAGTGCGCCTTGCTTTCCAGTTGATTGCTAGTAAGCTAGTCCAGAAGAACAGACCCACGTAGGTCACAGGGCTTGTTGTTTACCTCACAGGGAAATGCGTGGAGGGGCTATAGATGAACTGGGCAAAGTAGTTAGTGAACCAGTTAGACCAAGACTTCCAAGAAGCCCAGGATCATGGCTATGAGTTCCATTTTAGTTGGCTGCTGATCCTCATCACATTCATAGCTTGGGAGATGCCAGAAGGTTTATCCTTCTCTAAAATAGAACCATCTGAACCCTTAGCCGCGAAGTTCACTTCTCTATGGTATTCAAGTGATATGGGAAAAAAATGGCAATAAAACGCTATGTTCCACACCTACTACCTGAAGTTAAAGAAGGCTATTGAGGTTGTCCCTCGTATAACGACAAACAACTTGCACAAGTTCAGGCCATTTGTGAAGTTCCACGCAGACATACATTTTATCTACATCATTGCGTGCGGAGATGAACACAAAGAAGTACTACTGAGTTATTATTGTTGATACTGAGAGGGGGGTGAATCAATATCAAGTACAATTTAAAATATTTTTCAACTTATACTTAAACCATTCAACTATAGCCAATGAGCAATGAACAATAGTATAAGAGTTACAACAATACACCATAATACACCATGCACAATATATGAGAAATAATCAATAGTTATTGTTCAAGGGAAGTAATGACTTCCAAAGGTAGCTACAACCTCCAAATGTAAAGGGAGGGATAAACCTCCAAGAGGAAGATACAATCCTCCAATATCAATAGAGAGTTGAACTCTCCATCCTTTCCCCTTCCTTCCACCAAAGAATATATGAGAGATAATAAAACTTTACATTAAATCATCACCATCAACCAATCATCACATAGAACATGATAATGCTTCTTGAGACTTCTTCAATTTATGTAATTATTCAATTCTTGGAGTACTCTGATCCTATAGATAATATTACTCAATGTATTCTCTAAAACTCCTCCAATTTTCACTCCTTGAATCCTCTCCAAAAAGAGGTTATAGAAATAGTGGTAGACTTTATTCAATTTTGGTCTGTTCAGAAGACCCAACTTGTACAACATGCCCTGCTCTCAATATTTAACATCCATTTATGAAACTCACACACAAGAAACTATAGTCCATACTCTTTCCAATGGAAGTGGTCCCACTTAATTTCAATTCTTTATGAAACAGTTATGACGGTTTTACCCGGAACACCTGTTTATTGACTAGCTTTAGGACTGGTCACAAACCCTATCTTCCATAGAGTGTATCTCCATAATTATAGTGAATCAAGAGATAAAAATTTTACCAGAGGTACCTTGATATGTCTTCTTAATACCATAGATATTTCACCCTCTGAATCGTACTAGAAACCAAGTTATAGAAAAAATGGTAAGATGACCCGAAAATAACATACCTTAGAACACATCACCAAAAGACTTCATCCTCCCCTGAAATCCGACCTTTTTTTCTTCTTTTTTCCTATGAAATTCGACTTATATCAAATGAATGTATAATGATGTTTATTTATACCATTTATTTCACTTCCTTTTAACATTAGGGCCAACCTGACACTTTCTGATTTTGTAATTCTTTTCTTTAATTATTTTCAGGGCCTACATGTACTTCCTTCTTCAATTCACTTTGTCATCTTCAAAAATTCATTTCTCCTCAACCATGAGGATCCACGTGACGTGCCACATACCACCGGAAACAACATGATTTATACTATCCATTCATGGATGTTGTATATGCATGTTCATTGTCCTTCATGTCCAAATACCTTTATCAATCTTGTGGTCCAAAACCCATGAATAGGGTTGACATCAATGACAACAACCAATCTTCCAACAATCTCCCCTTTTGTCATTGATGGCAATGTTCATGCTCCCCCTATCATCATGATACCAATTTGTCTCCCCCTTTGACATAAATGGAAAAGTTTAGGGCTTCTCCCCCTGAGTTTAATGGAAAAATGTAACTCTCTTCTTTGGGGCTGCTCCCCCTGAACATGTGGCACTCAATAATACTTCATTCTTATTTTTGGTCTTTGGGACTTTTTCTTCCTTAGAATCCTTTTGTGTGGATTCTGTCTTCTCTCTCTTCTTCATGCCTAGGATGTATATGTTGTTCGGTCTTCTTGTTGCAGTTGCAACCAATCTTCCTGAGTTATTTTCTCTGATTTTTCATTTTTGGGAATCAAACGTAAGAGTGTATCCTTGATCACACATTTTACTAACACTGAGTAGATTATGA
>ML800656.1:216666-274801 GCA_009831015.1 Picea engelmannii
GAGAGTTTCTTAAGCTCTTCCTCAATGAGACAACTTCTTGTTCAAGTTTCTCACAATTTTCTTCTTTCTTCTTCATTTGGACATTCCTTACTTCTCCTATTCTTCTTTCTTCTTCGAGTAGAGTTTTCAAGGAAATGGTTTCTCTTAGTTTCTCAAAGTCTTCTAATTGTTTCTTCAAGATGACAACTATCTTTTCACAACTAACCAATTCACTTCTTAGTTTTCATTGCGTGTCTTTGAGCTTGCTATTTTCAATCTCAACATGCTTCAATTTTTTAAGATTCTCATCTTCTTGTTGAATAATTTTTTCTTCATGATTTTCTTCTTCTTCATTGGAATTTTCTTCTTCAGTGTCATTTCTTGCAATCCTTGGATGAGGACACTCAAATTCAACATGACCTACTCCTTCACAATTAAAGAAAAAGAATTGACCTCTATTTTCTTCTTTGAAATCTGAGATGTTGTAATTTGCTTCAACTTCTTCTTCTTCTTCTGCGTCTTCCCTTCCATAAAGGTCTTGTAGCTTGTCCCAAAGCTATTTTGATGATGCAAATGATCCCACATTGGATTTCACTGAATCTGTCAATCCATCTGTTGGAGCCTCCTTTTTAAAGTGGTTGAAATATAATTCTTAAAATCAAAAGTTGGTTTTTAGGCTGTCTTTTAATTTATGATCTTAACCCACTGAAAGCCTCATTACACCGATATGCGAAGTGGAAATCGTCGTTATAGTCCTAAATCACTATATTTTAACTGTTAAAGAAATATTATCACTTTTATTACCTCGTGCTATCGCACTTCATGAGTTAGAAGTCACATGGTTTCCAAACTCTGATATGCGAAGTCGCGAAAAGGTTTTAAAAGTTTACCCAGGTTAGTGTCAGGAGTAAGTTACTTTAAACCCTAGTTAAGCACTGTTGGGGTTTTGTGACTCAGTGATCAATCTCCCAAAAAAACATACCTTCGTAGCTCCGAGTCGCGAAGTCGCGATATTCATTAATTAAGCATGGATTAATTAAGCACTTAATTCAGACCATGATTTTTTTAACTAGATTGCATTATCACAATTTTGGGTTTTGGGGGCTCAAATGGTAGGATGAAATATTCCAATACGGCGAATGCCCAAAAAAGGGGGATTAAACACTAAAGAAAACTTAATTAAAGGAGTTAAGCTGGATTAATTGATGCGCTAATGCAAACTTTAACACGCACCATCTACGAAGTAAATTTCAATGTTTTTTGTGCTGATTCGTGTTACGACTCGTAAAAAATTATGGCATTTACTTGAAATATGACGAAGCGATAGATAGGAGGATCTCGCTTTTACTACTAAAATACTTCTTTAGAAGATTTGACTGTTCTGTTCACAAGGACACCGGGGTTTTAAATACTAAGATAAAGAGTTTTTTCTTTCTTTATTTCAAATTCAATTTCTATTTTTCTGCGCGCAGAGCATTTTTCATCAGGATAACCTCTGTCTGCATTTACATTTTTACTACAGGATATATGAGTACCGAGTCCTCTATCATGGCTCCATGAAAAGTGTCCAAGGCGGCTGCCGAGATTTCAGGTTAGAGCTCAGATGTTGTTTCTGATACTTCACCCCGAAGTATTGATACTGTCAAAACCTGGACATACATCTCCGACATTCTTCAGTCCGAATTGATGAATTGTTCAGATGATTCTAGTGATAACGAGAGGGATTATTTGGCCATCAAATACAAAATCATCATTCAAGTAGAGATGCACAAAATAGCGGCAAGGCCATGACTCCTTCCCTATTATGATATGTTCAGATGGGTGCTATACCATGTGGATATCCAGACCAGGACTATTATCAGTGAGAAGAAGGTGACGATTGGGACTTTTAGACAAGAATATTTGCAGGCAATGTATTAGCTGTCACCCACACCAAAATTCGTGTATGATGCTGAGTTTCTGGAAGGTTTCAAGCGGAAGGAATGTGAGCAATATGGAAAAAACCTATTCGATCTGATCAAGGATTCGGTTTCGCACCCCACAAAATTCAGAGCCGATGGTAATGGAATTTATTCAATATCCTCCTTAGAATCACAATTTAGGTATATAGTAATGATGGCTTGTAGGTTGTATGGGAAGGAGGACACCACACACTTTTTCCTCTCGTGGGTGCCTCTCATTCATATAGTCTCTGAAGTTTTTTCTTTCGACTGGGCCAAGTTGTTGTCAGACAGTCTAACTAGTCGAATTATAGAATATCGAGCACATAAGGTGAGTGGGAAAGCAACTTCATTTTTCATTTCCTCCTACATCATAAACGCTATTTGTTTCATGAAACCTTTCCCTCTAATGAGCTGGAGATGGACTCCATCTAATGCTGAGCCTATTCATGTCTATCACTCGAAACTTTGGGAGGACAAGGCCAAAGAATTCATATATGATATTTTCAACTGGGTAATGGTACCGATGCATGTCTCCATCTTCGGTAAACCACCCCCCAGGATTTCAAACAGCATTGCGGCCAACTTGAGTAGTGTGGCTGACTGGTATGTAGAGGTGGAGTTTTCATACATCAGGGTTTTTGGCACCTCTGTTCCCCCTTATGCTCTACCACTATTCATGTCAGATAAGCTGGTATGTCACAAAATCGGTAGACAAACCATGATCGGTGGCATAAGCAAAGAGCTCAAGGGTTTTCGAAGAAGGTATGGCCGCCCTTCCCCATTCATTTTTATACATATTCTTTATTAGATTTCAGACATGCCAAAGCTGAGGCTATGGCCTTGGAGGATTTTAAATGGGTCGACATCGAGTTTAAGAAACGTGACCCACACAAGGTCGTGAGTAATCACATGGCGAATTGTGGCCTGAAAAGATACGAACATGAGAATTCACCTCATGAAGACATATTCTGAGGTGCGAGATCCTATGTCGAGGTCCTAAGTCGAATAAAAGCCATGTTGCCCGGGGAGATGGTCGATTTCTTCAAATTTCAGGAACATCGACAGAGCTGCCTTCCCCTAGTTTTACAAGGTAAAAACCCACAGACTGTAGATATACATCAAATGGAAGCCAAGGGTTCAAAAGATTCAGATCCTGACCAAGAGGAAAATTAGGAAAAGGAAAAGGAAACCGGGACCCAGAACAGGAGGCCAATATCCCCAACCCATCAAACAAGCCAGCCACGGTTGTTACCCCAGAAAAACCATCCAAGGAAATTACTAGTCCCATCGTGTCTATCACTTCCCTACAGTCTACAAAGGGGACCCCCGACGCGGGATGGATTTTTGGCGAAGAGATAACACCCATTACTGTAAAAAAGTTTCCTCCGAACGAGTTCTTCTTCGATAATCAGAGAAAGGTCGTTGTGAAGGAAGAGATTTACCAAGAAGTGGGTACAGTAGCCAAAAAATTCAAAATCCTAGCCGATGGGAAGACCATGAAAAAGGAGGAATTCGCCACCCAGATAGCAGGGACATTGGGGGCTTTTGCTCCAACCAACCAATTTTCTGTCGGATCTCTAAAGGAATAGTTAAAGAGGAAGAACCATTTGATCAAAACATTGGAGGCTAAGATAGCTACAATAGAGGCAAATGCTAGAGATCAGGTGAACATAGGTCTAGAGCAAGCCAGAGCAGCTGATCAAAAGGAAATTGAGTGGCTCAGATCCGATCTTGAGCAAATACATCAGTCGACCCAGACCAATCAAGCTCAGGTAAGCCAACAAGAAGAACTGATCAGGGAGTTATAGGTAAAGTTGAATTCTGCCGAGATCCAAGTTATAGATATCAGGATATTCAAATCCCAAGCCATTGAAATCCAAAAAAGAGTGTTAGTAGCTCAACAAGATTTACTTGCTAAAGTGGAGGCCATACAAAACCATTGCCATACCATTGACCAAGTATTGGAAGACATTTCTTTGAGAGAAAGATAAGAGGGGGTGGCTCAGGTTGCTTTCCAAGAGGCTGTTATAGCCGTGACGAGAAAAGAAATGGTTAATAGTTCCAGGCTTTCCATCCTAGAGAAAACCAGAGGTAATATCTTGTTGAAGGCGTGGGAGCGTAATATATTTGAAACCAGAGAATGAGCAAAAGAAATGTGAAACTCTTGTGAAGAAACTTTCATCTTGATAAATGAAAGTTTGTTGTATTTTGATAGGGAAAGCAGCACTGAGACACTGGGATAGATTGATATAGACAAGCGCCTTCTCAATATCAAGGAGAACGAGGAAAAAGAGCAGGCTGAAATATCACAGATAATCCAGACTGATATAGTCCAAGTGGATAAATGGCTAATAAAACCAAGTGTAAAGTTATGTTCTATCATCACTAAAGACCGACAAGTAGGGGGAAGGTTGCCATAGCAAGTGAAGGATTGTTATGCTTTTGAGGCAAACAACCAAGCAAAGCCTTCCAGGTTGATAGCCCAGTTGGTGGAGGGGTGCATCACTTGCACCAAGCAGATGAAGGGGCAGGTTTCTGGTGCCAAATAATGACAAGTGTCCGCCTATTCTATTTTTAGAACCCGAAGAGTAAAGAAAGGAAGGTGCTCTACCCACATGAAGGAGGACAAAGACAAAGAAGAGAAACACTTAAAATTCCTATTTTGTAACCTAAAAATTTAGGAACGATTGAAATTCAAATGTTTAGAAGTTTGTATAAATAGGCATTTTTGAAGAGAGAAAAAGGGCTGGACCTTTCTTGGCCGATTGTAATAGAGACTTTCTTCCTTTTGAAAATTAATACAAAGAAATTCAAAGATTCCTGATTCCGTGAAGACTGAGTTATGAGTTTTGTTTTCTCTGTTATCTTATATTAAATTTCATTTCACATATATATTTCTAATGAATGGTTAGCTACAATTTAGTGCAACTTCTACTGTGGTGACCAACTTTTTAGTCGTCTAATCGCTTGCAGTTTTTCCTCTGTATCGACTATCAGTAGATACAAGACCTGTGAACTTTTTAGATCTCTATATTTTATGCTTCGTCAGATTACTTCTTGTCTTTATCTTCTTCTGTTTACAAGGCAAGATTCTCCCTTGATAGGAGCCTCGTGTTGTCAACTTCTTAATGTTTTCTCACATTTCATACACGATTATTTAAAAAGTTAACTCAGTTATGGGAGAAGGCCTTTGGTTTTTTTTCTACCTTTAACATCGTTTTTCAAAAGTTCTCTTTTATATGGTCAAAATAAAATAAAATTGAAAGAACTTTTTAAACCTTGAACTTTCTCTTCATTTTCTGTTCCTCCATGACTGTGCCCTTTGTAAGACAACCCAACATTGAACCCATCCTATCGGATCAAACCGGTATCTCTTTGAACCTTTTTGACACCATACTTAAAACCTCCATCATGTGGGTTGAACTCAAACGTTCATGGGCCTCAATCGAATGGGATATAAGCATCCAGGAACATTTGGAAGCGAGACAGAGACAACTTAGAAATCAGCCTTAGCTTCCTTTTCCTGAAGGTTGTTTTTCCCCTTTTTATCTTTTACTCACTTTCGGATGCCTAGACCCTGTACTTTCTAGCCTTAAGTACAGACTCTGGAACAACACCATACAGGATGGTATCTATTGCCAATTTGTTGTTCCTTTTTGCTTCCTTCTGAGCTGTAGTCTTTGGTTTATTCAAAGCATTGTATCCTGAAGCAACTGAGAACCAAACATTTTCCCCAAGAGATTTCAAGTAAGTTTCCATTCTATTACTCTAGTATTCAAAATTGCTTCCATAAAATGGTGGAATCCCATTTGGAATTTTGTCTTCCATTTCTTCTTAGGGTCTTCCTTCCAGTGGTTAAACTGTACTGAAGGTAACCTGCTATGATACCAATTGTTGATACTAAGAGGGGGGTGAATCAATATCAATTACAATTTAAAACCTTTTTCAACTTATACTTAAACCATTCAAATATATTCAATGAGCAATGAACAATAGTATAAGAGTTACACCAATACACCATAATACACCATGCACAATATATGAGAAATAATCAATAGTTATTGTTTAAGGGAAGTAATGACTTCCAAAGGTAGCTACAAATTCAAAATGTAAAGGGAGGGATAAACCTCCAAGAGGAAGATACAATACTCCAATATCAAGAGAGAGTTGAAATCTCCATCCTTGCCCCTTCCTTCCACCGAAGAATATATGCGAGATAATAAAACTTTACATTAAATCATCACCATCAACCAATCTTCACATAGAACCTGATAATGCTTCCTGAGACTTCTTCAATTTCTACAATTCTTCAATTCTTGGAGTACTCTGATCCCGAGGATAATATTACTCAATGTATTCTCTGAAACGCCTCAAATTTTCACTCCTTGAATCCTCGCCAAAAAGAGGTTATAGAAATAATGGTAGACTTTATTCAATTCTGGTCTGTTTAGAAGACCCAACTTGAACACCATGCCCCCCGCTCAATATTTAAAATCCGATTCTAAAACTCACACACAAGAAACTAAAGTCCATAATATTTCCAATGGAAGTGGTCCCACTTCATTTGGATTCTGTAGGAAGAATTTAGGACTATTTTACCCGAAACACCTGTTTATTGACTAGCTTCAGGATTGGTCACAAATCCTATATTCCACATAGTGTATCTCCATAATTATAGCGAACCAAGAGCTGAAATTTTTACTAGAGGTAACTTGATATGTCGTCTCAATACCATAGCGATTTCACCATATGAATCGTTCTATAAAAGAATTTATAGCAAAAATGGTAAGATGACCTGAAAATAACATACCTTAGAACACATCACCAAAAGACTTCATCCTCCCTTGAAATCCGGTCTTCTTTTCTTATTTTTTCCTATGAAATTAAACTTGTATAAAATGAATATATAATGATGTTTATTTATACCATTTATTTCACTTCCTTTTAACATTAGGGCTGATATGAAACTTTCTTATTTTGTAATTCTTTTCTTTTATTATTTTCAGGGCCTACATGTACTTCCTTCATCAATTCACTTTGTCATCTTCAAAAATTCATTTCTCCTCAACCATGAGGATCCACATGATGTGACACATACCACCAGAAACAACATGATGTATACTATCCATTCATGGGTGTTGTATATGCATGTTCATTTTCCTTCATGTCCAAATACATTTATCAATCTTGTGGTCCAAATCCCATGACTAGGGTTGACATCAATGACAACAACCAATCTTCCAACAATTACAAAATCACAGAAGAGGACTTAAAAGAAATAACTAATGAATATCCTTCATACCTCCTTATCCTTGTTGACCCCTTAGAACTGTCCGATCCTGAGCTAATCAAAATCTTGGTGATCACTCATGAAGGGCATGATACACTTGGAACTAGTAGAAGGAAGAAGACAAAAGATGTCCAACAACTGAGCAGTGCATTAGAAGAAACTTCTTTAGACTCACCTGGAGGAGTTGGTGATGACGAAGTAGATAAAGAAGAGAAAAATGGACAAGAATATCAGAAGAATAAAGGCGAAGTAACACCACCACATAATCCCCTTGATGACGCAGAGCCATCTCACAAAAGAAAGGTTTCTTCCATGAAACCCACATTGCAGAAGAAGTCAAAATATAGTAAGACCAAGCTGTAGACTATGCTCACACTCGATGACTTTGAATTCATCATCGTAGCTGTATTGGATTCCTCAAAAGATATTTTGCAGAGAAATGAAGCTAAGAAAGAGACCTTGTATGAAAAAATTGAAGCAGAACTGCGAGGGGTACAACATGCCCTTCACTCCATCCACGCAGTGTCCATTCTTCCCCCTCCCTTAGAAGAAATAAATTTGGGAGATGAGCGTACCCAACTCTGTTGACTAGTCGATGCGACTGAAGCCTGCCTTCCTCATGCACAAGAAGAAACATAACATGCCATAGTGGCCTTGAAGCAAGTACAAGAGGAAGTATCAAAGAAACACAGTGTTGCGCAGCAGGAGAAGGCTGCCCTGCAAGAAAAGTTTGAAGAGGAAATGGTGCAGATCCAACACAAGAAAGAACACCTGATCGTGGATCAAGTTGGAGTAAAAGAAGAATTCAACAAAGCACTTTTCTCTATGACAGGATTAGAGAAAAAGGAGGAAGAACTAGTGGAGCATCAAGTAACATAGCTTGCTGAAGCCGTCCAAAAACTTCAACAGAGAATAACAGATCTAGAGCTACAAACAATACCAAGTAATTCGAAGGACGTGTGAGATCAAAGAGAAGCCACTTATCAGAGTGTAGTTGAGAGGATCAAAACATTATCTTTGGAATGTCAACAACTTAGCAGTAGAAGTGTGCAGACTTATGAGTGACTTACTGAAGACCCTGAATTGAAGACACTGGAACCACAACTCTAGGAAGAAAAAAAAAAGCAACGACAGTAGAGGCACAACTGAAGCTCCTGTCAGAAGTTAAAAGAATAAAAATATCTCAGGAATAGTGCACTACTGAATATCAGGTCCATACCATACATAGAAAAGTCATGGAAGTGACTCAGAGGCTCTAGCCAGTCCAGGATGTAGCTTGCCATCTGTTTGAGGAGATTGAAGGATGAGGAGCAGAGTTGGAACATATATTCACTTTAGTCAAACAATGCTTAGAGGGACCTGTGAATGAGGAAGTTCTCAAAGATTTCGTCAAGCAGAAGGCCCTGTCGAAGCAGCAGGTCGAAGAAGCTTGAGCTAGGCTCCAGGATTTTGAAGCAGAGCTACCCAGATCAGAGTGACTCAGGATGAGTCGGAGGTGAGTGTTGTGGGCCTCTTGGACCTTGACCAAGATTTGTTGATCCTTGTTTAGGTTTGACCTATTTTGGGACTTCGATAGGCTGTCGAAGGCAGAGTGAAATTCGAAGTAGATATTGCGGATTCACGACCCCTTTTCAGGCCTTTCTGGGTTTTAGGCTTATGTAACGGGTATGGGGATGTCGGCCCATGGGTTTACCCATGTTTAGGCCAATTTTTTATGTATAAATAGATGTCTAGGCCATGTACGAGGAGACAATATAGGCATTTGTGTGATGATGTGCTAAGTGAAGGTAATAGTTGTACATGCTTTGTGTAGATTGTGTGAAACTTTCAAGGCCAAGTACAAGTGACTGTAAGAGATTGTGTAAAGGATTTGTGCTATAACCTAGCTCGAGAAGGAAGGATATAGCGAAGTGTGCACAGATCTCCTGTCCTATGAAAAGTAGGACCTTATGGCTATGTGCATGTAGATGATTGATATAAAGATAATAAAGAAGACGAAGAGGTGGTGGACATAGCCCTAGGATGGGGGTGGAATTATGGTGGTTTTATGGTTCATACAATTAATGCTTAGTATAATGATGTATGTTTATATGAATATGATAGCTTAGTTCCTAATGATGTGAATGAGATGCTATATCTAATCTATGTTGATGTGCTTAGTGTTTGAATGTGTTGAATCTTGTTGAATATTGCGCTGTGCTGTGTTATCACTAATTTTGGTAATGGCGTGTTTCCTCATGAATTTCCTTTCATTGGCGAAAAGGGAGGAAGAAAAGGGTGAAAAATATCCACTTGTGCTAAGTTTTGAGCGGACACATTTATTTTTAAAGGGCACTTGGATCTGGGCGGCCAAAATTTGCACGCCCAGATCTACGATGCAGATCCCATTTCAGACCCCCACCGCCATTCTACCTTTAACGAGGGGGGTGAGGTCCATAATTAGCACTAAAGGGTGCTCAGATTTGGGTGGCCATAATTTGCATGCCCAGATACATGACGTAGNTGCTCAGATCTGGGCAGCCATAATTTGCATGCCCAGATCTAGGATACAAATCCCATTTCGTACTTCGCCCTCCTTTCTTCCTTTAATGGGGGGGGGGTCCGAAATGGAGTGGTTTCAAATGGGCCCCCCTCCTATCCTGTCACCCTCCTATTGGTTTCCAGACCCCTCCACCTAAAACCCTTACCGCCTTTACTTTCCATTGCCATATTGTTCACCACTCACCTCTTGCCATGTGTTTCACACACCTATCCCCCCCATTCTCCCAGGTGTCTTGTCCTTTTTCCTCTCATTCCTCTCTCCTCCTGACACCTGTATCCCTTCATCCCCCTCATCCTTCCCCACATTTTCCACCTCTAACCTATCTCAGTGCAGTACATGTACCTTCCACCACCCACACTCTCCCAGTCACCTTCCATCCATCATATCTGTCTAGAGGGTTGTCTCTCATTTCACCTCCCTCGTCAAATCCCCATCCACGCTCATTGGCGGGTCCTCTTATAGGAGTCCAGTGAAGCAACAAACAACCAACAAAAATCTGCCACGACTCCCAGGTGCAGATTTGACCAAGGCATTTCAGATCCCGATGAAGCAGTTAATGAAGATGTGGAAGGTGGGTGAGACATTGTCTCCTTCCATAAATGGAAATCCAGGAAAATACAAGCTCAGAGGTGATTGTTAGTCCTTTCTTCCAAAGATTGCATTCGTCAGAAGACTGCATGGGCAGTCTATCCAACGTCTGCATGCGAAGCCTGAGAGAGAAGCTCTTCAACGTCAAGTATTGAACTCTAGACATGATCATTTTTGAGATATCCCAGCCCGTCTGAGTATATGGAGGCATTTTTGCAATTTTTGTTGGCATTGATGGTAGAACTAAGCTCCCGATTGTAAATCTTTAACAAGGCCTTTGGTCCTCTGGTTATATATTGAAGTTTTGGATTTCTTGTTTAATGGCAGACAACCTCCTCTTCTCTTTTCCTCTGACTCTTAAAGACCGGGCATGGATGATCCATTCAGGTGTTGTAATGACTGTTTAATGAAGGTTTGATTATATCAATTTTTACGTCATCTGCGCCAGGAACAATTTTTCCAGGATGAACTTGAATTGGCACCCTTAGGAGCTCGCAGTCCATGTATACTACAACATCTTGTGGGAAAATAGGTACAAAACATTCTATGTTGTTATCTGTGATCAGTTTATTGCGCCCATTTACTTCTTTCTCTTTAAGGAAGAATGCCCTAGATTATCAGGAAAAGCAAAGAAGGTCATAGTTAAAATTGGTCACTGGTTTTTGGATGAACATGAAACCTACATCAAGATTTTCGGTGCCATAGGGGCACCACATTTATTTCCTGTTTATGTTCTCGAGTGGCTAGTGTTAGGAGAAATCTGCTATCAAACCATCATACAAGGATGCAATGCAACTTTAGTAAAATACAAGAAGAGAGCTTTCATACCGTATGGGTTTCATATTGGCTTCTGCATGGTCAAAGACACCACACATGCTAAACAACTTGGGCTATGTCAATTGGAATTTCGGTTCCAAATTGGTCGATTTCACAAACACGATCCCAAGGGATTGGTCTTACAGTGTGCATCATAGGTATCATCCTATTGGCCTTATGCCCATGATCGGTTTGAGGATGAAATTTTCACTGAGAACGCTCAAGACTAGGATATGGTGGTAGCCAAGAAGGACGATCCTAGAGGAACCAGGTTTAGAGCTATGAGCTATGAAGAGTAGGCCACATTTTTGGAGCAAGAAGTTCAAGGAGTTGGCTGATGCCTTGAAGCAACAGTAGCATATGAATTGGAGGAAGAAACAAATTATCCCCAAGAAGACATTGAGATCATAGAATCTCATCAGGGATCCCCGGTACAAATAAGAGATTTCCTTGAAGATCAAATGACTCATGAGAGTGGCGCACTTTTATACCAACAAGCTCAACTGCTAATGAAAAGGATGCAGGATAACCTGCATCTTGCCAGAAATCCTAGGATTTCAACTACCATCCGAAGCATCCCAACAGAACCAAGCAATCCGGGTCTCATAGTCACCGATGGCACCAATGGATTGGGCAATCCCGAATCTATGATATCGCTAATTGATCCCTCGAGAGAAGGAACAACTCAACCAGAGGTGGGATGGGTGTCGATAGAAACTCAAGTGCCCAACCCCTTGAGCACGATTATACACATATACAACGACGACGAGAGCATGAAGCCCTCTTGTGGTACCCCGATGCACGTCCAAAAAGAAGACGGTCCCGAAAATACCCCTTCCCCAAGTCCCAAAAAGGTCTCTTCTGTTGGGCCCAGGGTTCAGGACTAGGGAGTCCCACATAAGGAAACTGAAGTTGAAGGTAATATCAATACAGGAAAGTCCGATGAACTGGAAATAGATGTAGTCCCGAGTGACGAGCCTCCGCAGAAGGAAATCAACAGTTCCATGATCGATGATAAAGTAAGTGACAAGTCTATGCCTGACACCTCTATCCTACCCAATACCCAGATCCCCAGTGAGCAACAAGTAGAAGTTGGATCTACAAGGAAGAACAAAGAAGTTTGAGAGCCCACTCTCGAACAAATATACACTGCGAGAAGCTTGGGAAAGAATCTCACATGGGGCAATTAGCATATACTAGACCCGACAGATGAGTTTGCAGACATCTATGTGATCTCCTGTGATCAAAAGAGAATGACTATCATACAAAGGACTGCAAAGAAGGGAAGAATCACCCTGGATCAGTCCATCATATTCATCATTGAGGATAAGTTAATCGATACAGTAGACGCCCATACATCTGAGCTGAATGGTGTGGGAAAATCCCTCTCAGAGGCTGCCCAGGACAGAGCCAAGAGAGATGAAAAGGAACTCACCGCCTCCCAAAAGGAGCTCAAACACTTGTGCAATCTTGTCGATTACTATAAGTATGCTACACAGACAGCTGTGTATTTAAAAGATGATTTCGGTAAAGTTTACGATGCGTTCAAGAAGGAAAGACACCTGTTAATCTCGAATATAGCCGAATTCCAAAAATACACTCTCATGGCACTTGCGACATGTAAGAAAATGGAGCGATGGTATGAGAAGGTGCAACAGGTAGTGGAGAGGCTCAAGTTTATTGAGGCAGCCCAAAAAGGTCAGGAAAAAGAAGACCACGACATTCGGCTAGTAAGTAAAAGAAGTCTCAATCGCATGAAGCGATCAGTTGAATACTAGGCCAAAATGTCTCGAATCCCACGCGAAGAAATCAAAGAACAATGGGCCAGGTGTCAGAAGAACTGGGATAAAAACAATAAAATAATGAAAGACATCAGACTCCCCGAGTATGGTACTCCCGATATGTTTATGAAACTAAACGAAATAATCAAGTTGTGCATCGAGCAAGATGTGTTATGGGCCAAAGAATGTGCAAGCGTGACTGATGCAAAGCCAGGGCAAGTACAACAGTTCGCAGGACATCCAATCAAAGCCAGAACCATGCTTCAAAAATTGAACTTTAGCCTCACAAAGTATCGGGTGAACGCAACAAACATCATGGGAATATATGTGACTCCAATGGGACAACACAGATTATGAAAGAGTGCACCCTTTTCAAGAAACAACTCAGGTGGACTATTAGATGATAATGCCACGTGGTGATTTTTTATTAGCTTAAATTGTATTTTACCATTAATCACTGTTAAGACTTTATATTATAAATAGGGACATCGAACGATGGCCAGTGGTCGATGGTTGTTGCAAGAACACTTTTTATTTTGGTTGTTGATAATTATTTTGAGACTGTTATGAATTAAGAATCCCTTCTGGACCAAAGATGAGCTATTTTTCATCAGATGTATGTGATTGGAGTTGGAGAAGAATAACTTCCTTTCTTGTTCCATGAATGTTGTAGTCAATGAGTAAGAGAAATTAATTCTATTGTCAAGTTATCTGGTGCAATGTTTTGATGTTCTTTTCTTTAAATGATGAAAGTAAATCGTTGTTCTTCTATGTGATGAATGTCCTGGTAGATGAATTATTTTTCTTACCGTGATCTTGATTACATATGTGTTTCTTTTTCTTTATGCTAAGTAGTTTACCTCAGCTATGTGATGAGTTTCTTGGTAGATGAATTATTTTTCTTGCCATGATCTTGATTACATATACATTTTCTATTTGTTAAGTAGTTTTCTCAGACAGTAGTCAGATGCTTGTTCGGTTAGAGTATTAGTACTAGGCCCTCTAGCATAATATCGTTGTCTGCATGTTCAAGCAGTGGGTTATCCCAAGCTTGACCCCTTCCCATAATTAAATTTTTTTTGTCCTGTCTTGGTCAAGTTGGTTTATACTAGATTTCATATCTCGTACAAGCCCCCATATAAGAGAGAATATAAAGAAGAACTATCCCAAGTGAAGGAAGCGCCTTCACCCAAAAACATAAAAGCTCATCGATAATTTGGCCAGATCGTAAGATCTGGAGAACCATTCCACTCCAAACGATACAGACTCTAATTGGGCCTCAGTGGCAGGTTTGGTTCCTGCTGTTGAGTCAGGGGATTTAGGCCCCATCAATAGGAATCACATGGCATGGAATGTCAAGGCAAGTCATAGAAAGTCAAGGAATTGGAATGCATGGCAAGGCAAGGCATTGCAAGGGAATACATAGCAAGGCACGAAAATGCATGGCAAGGAAATACATGGAATGACATGTCAAGGTAAGGTGTTATCGGACAAATCGGTAAGTGCAGACACAAAATAATCTCCCTAGATTCAACATGAAGCTTGAACAAAACAGAGCAGAATACAAACTTCACCTTAGACTTCATTATCATATAAACTAGTTCATAGAGGGACAAATGACATACCTTTTAAATGACGTTGGATCCTCGCTAGTGTCAATCTTGTCACTCCATATTTGGATTTGTGGGATGGTGAAATTGTTTAAGAAGCACAAACCAAAAAAGAGAGAGAACAATGATATACATATTCCAATGAATTCTATGTATAAGATCAAAGAGTTATACAATAAAAGTAAATACACCTTTATAGGGAAGAAACATATTGCTGCATTATATTAAATGAAAGTGGAGAATACAACCCATGCCTTGATTTTGCAAGGTCCCTTCCAATGATTCTTTGCTTCAACACACACACCTTTTCTCCAATGCCTTTGATGAGGAAGATCCACAATATGACTTAGAGAGCTAAAGAAAATCTATCTCATGTATAATCTATAGCAGAATTTTTCATGCATAAGCAAGCCTTAGCCTTTTCCATAAGAGATCCTTCTTTATATAGGGTGAATGAGGGATAGATGAGGATATTAGGATGATCCCACTAAATCATAGAAGCTATTATCGGACAAATCGGTAGGTGTGGACACTAACTGATCTCCCTAGATCCACCTAGATCTAGAACAACACACACAGAAGATGACGCTTTCCTTAAGTTTTAGATATTGAATTTACTAACTAAAGAGGGATGAGTGACATACCATTTAAATGTCTCTTCCTCTCGCCATCTCCATCCTAGCTCCATTCCAATGCTCATACAATGATGATCCTGCAAAAGAACACAACCAACCAAAGTGATAGCAATAGCATAAACTCAATATAAACCTATGTATGTGATCAAGGAATCATATAATAAAACACAACAAGATTTATAGGAAAGAATCATATTACTGTATCATATTCAATGTGAAAGAGAGATTACAACCATGGCTTTGATGTCGTAAGGTCCCTTCTAACTGTCCTTCATTCCCCACACATTTTCACTCCAAGAATTATGAGAGCATAGATCTAATAATATTCACAATCTATCTTGACAAAGGCAAATCTCAAAGCCACTCCAAACAAGCTAATAATTCCAAGCCAACCAAAATCTAACTTTCTCCATGAGAACTCCTCTCCTTTTATAAGTTGAAGAGGATAAGGTGAGGAGGTTAGGATGATCCCACTAAATCATGAAAGCGAGTAAGATCCAAACCATTTGGATGCCACCTCACCATAAAAGTTTCTCCTTCTAGAAGATTCGAGAAAATGATTGTTTTTCCCACGTGTAGGCATTATCGCATCCTGCCTATAGAGAAACCTGTGAACATATTGCACCCTAGCTATGGTGCAACCTGCAAGAATCAGGCATTCTCACACCCTGCCTATATAGCAACCTACGAACTTCCTTTTTAACAGGGTTTTTACAAGGGAAAATGCAACTTCTTTTCTCAGGAAAAGTTCTTCTCCCTTCTCTCTTCAGGAACTCAGGCCACTGACCCCTCTGAAGGAAACATATAGGTTTACATCATTAATAGTCATAGAGATGAAGAAAATAATGTGTAACAGAGAGCCCCCCAAAGTATGAAGTTAGAACAGAGTGATAGCCGAAATACTTTGTCGAGTGTGTGTAGGGAACAAGAAACAGTTGGTCGGAAACCTGCCAACAAACAAGAAAATACTGTACAATAATATATCATCACTGAGGTAGGCATTCCCATACTCAAAATACAAATGAATCAAATCATAAATGCCTACATGCGAAGATCCATGTCAAGTAAGATAGGTCATGTCCACCAAACATACACTGTGGATCCATGCCAATATGACTCAAATATGAACATAGCCACCAAAAATACATTGTGGATCTATGTGTTAAAGACTCAAATTTGAACATAGCCACTAGACATAGAATGTGGATCTATGAAATAGTACAAACTGAATATACTCCAATGAAACCTGGATCTGTTAGAAAAGATCTAGGGTCTTCATCTCCACCACTCTATAGTACGAATCTAACCATGTGAATACATGTGTCGAAGTCGAACATGGTAGAAACCACTTGATTACCGGTCATGAGTGTATACCATTAACAAGTGCGAGGGAAATCACCATTAATGTCAATGAATCCCAAGGTACACAAGTACAATCCAACGAATGTGAATTAATGAGCTGAAGTCGAACACTCGGCGGAATCTACCGATCAGAGGTCAATAATGAAAATCCACTGTCGAAAGTGAGGAAACTTCCCATTGAGGCATGCAAGTTCCAAGGTACCAATTGGTTTCTAAGTCTAATTCCTGGATAATGATTTGAATTCGACAGGAAAAGACTCTTCACAGGAGGGCCTTAATGTATCCCACATCAATGCCACAAAACAAGTAACAAGATTTGATGTAGATCAGAGCAACAAGTGATTTAGGACTGACTCAGGGATGGTCGACGCAATAGAAGGCTTAAAGACTGTATAAATGGCTAACACAATAGAAGGATTTCCAGGTTGAACTTCTCTTTGAACATTTTGACGACACGACAACTGTCTTGGAAACACTGAATCAACAACAAGGATCAAAAACCAATTTGTAATCTTATAAAGGAGTATGATCAGGCGACAAGTGGATTTTCCAACCTAGACAAAAGGCGAGTGAAAGGGTGTCATGTTCAAAAGTGACTCTTCCACAGAATACAGGTTTAGATACATTTCTTTCCCAATTTTTCCCCCACCATTTATGGCGAGTACCTCTCTATTTTTATGCAAGCTTGAGGAGGATAACATATGCATGTCAATTTAAGCTCATCCTTCAGACGAGTCGCTCAGAGTATGTTTAACGAACCCTAGGAAGGAGTGGTTCAATCCCATATGGGCCTTTCTATGTTTGTTTTACGAGTCCAAAGAAAGAAAACTCGGGGGTTTTTCATGTTTAGAGAGTCTGAAAAACACTTAAAGAGAACTCTCTCAGTTCATTTTTCGTAAAATAGTCTGATGAGACCGAAAAAGATATAAACTATCGCTCAACAGATGTTTTCTTCAAATACTTTAACGAGCGTGAAAAGAACAAGGTCGCTCAACAATCTTTTCATGTTTAGAGAGTCTGAAAAGATCTTAAAGGGAACTCCAGTGGGTTCCTTTTTTGTATAACCTTGTTGAGCCCGAAAAAGTGATAAAAGTATGCTCGATTGCGTTCTCATGTATTTTCGAGCGTGAGAATGAAAAAAGACTAAGCTCGGGATTGTTTTCATTTTTATGCAAGCTTTAAAACAAAACAAAACTATGCTTGGGATAGATTTTATTTTTTACACAAGCTTAAAAACTAAACAAAACTATGCTTGGACCTGGTTTCATTTTTACGCAAGCTTAAACCATAGAAAACTATGCTTGCGACTTCTCAACGCATAACACAGGGATGGTTGGTACTTAGCCCCCAACTTAAGAAGCTAGCGGCTATACTTCAGCATGAAGTCTAGAGGCTGAAAGTATTACCCCCCAAGCTTCGTTTCATCCAACGATAAAGGAGAATGAAATGAAGCTTCAAATACTACACGGAGTTGACTCAAATAGAGAGGGGGGAAACTATTTCATTTTTTAATGAGCTTGAAATAGAAACAAGAATTATGCTCGTAAACTTTGTTTCATTTTTTAACGAGGTTGCGACAGAGACAAAACAAAATATCCTCGTAAGTGGTTTCATTTTTTAATGAGCTTGAAATCAGAAAACCATTCTCAAGTCTGGTTTCATTTTTTAATGAGCTTGAAATCAGAAAATCATGCTCAAGGACCTTTGTTTCATTTTTTAACGAGGTTGCCTTAGAGATGCAAAAACTATCCTCGGCCCCTCTTCTTGATCATGGATTCCAAGAGGACAATACTCTGGAATGACACCATGTCAAGGGACAAAACTCGGTGATGGCTTCCAAGAGGTCTTCATTGGAAGGAAGAAACACACTCTGGAAGGACACCATGTCGAGGGTCGCGACAGGAGTAAATAGATCAAGATCTAACAACCCTATTGAAGATATTACCATGCCAACTACTCGATCTAAGTCATCAGAAGTTGAATCCATGGGTGACAACGCCACATAATTGACCCTTGGAAGGAGCGATACTGTCTGCATACAATAACTATTCAGGGAGGCAATCTAGGGAGGGTCAATGAATGAAAGTTGATCAACAGTCACAACTCGTCCATCGTGAGGGAAATATATCACACAAAAAAGAGTAGACACAATAGCTTTCATGGCATAGACATAATCTGTCCCAAGGAGTAAAGAAAAATCCAAGGGGTCTTGGACTACCATGACATCGATAAAGACAGTTTTCCCTCCCAGAGTTATAGGAAACTGAGGAAGGGTCCCTAAAGGTTGACTAGTTCTTCTGTTAAAAGCTAACAGATTCTGCATAATCAGTGCAAGTGGAGGACAACCCAAATCTTTCCAAGCAATAGAGGACAAAATACTAACAGACGAATCTTCATCTATCAACATTTGGGGAACGTCCCAACCACAAACCTGTATTGTAATCTGGAAAGGAATGTAAGAGGGAAGACGAGGTCTAGTTAGCACACCCCAATCAAAATGGATGGTCTCATTACTTGGAGGGGGTCCTACGGGAGAAGGAGGAATACCCCTCGGCATGGGAGATTCTGTATCAACGAGAAAAACATGGGCAGTATTGGGTTTACTCTCTAGCGAGAGAGTAGGATCAACCGATGGAGAGATCAGATCGACCACTTGAGTTTCGTTCTCTAAGGAGGGAATGGGGTTGACAGATGGAAACAGATCGACCACTTAGGTGACATTATCCAAGGGAAGAATGGGTTCGACAAGTGGAAATGGATCGACCGCTTTAGTTTCACTCTCTAAGGGGAGAGTAGGATTGACCGAGGATGGTATCAGATCAACCACTTTATCAACTGGTTCAACTGAGGACGTGACCAGATTGATGACATGATCAACCAGATTGACCGGTGAAGGGACCAGAATGATCATTCCATCAACTATTGGAGGGTTGAGAGAAAGCTTACGGTAAGGAGATGGAAGTTGAGGCTGTGAAACAGTCATGTCTTCCAGTAATTTCGAGGCTTCGTCCATAAGAGGACAAAGGTGAGTGAGATGACTCCCTTTGCATAACATATATGGGAACTTGACTCTACTTTTCTTCTTCCCAACCGTATCATGATTAGTCGACGAGAAGTCATCAGCATGTTGTTCAGAGGCTAACGACATGGGTTGGTGAGGATGTGTAGACCATGCTTCTATAACCTTGGATAGACCCAAGCATTCCTTAAGAAGATGGCTACCCTTATAAATACTGCAAGGGTACTTGGGCTTACAGGTTGTTTGGGTGATCTTGACATCATCAACACTGCCAACACGATTAATAGTAATTGGTTGTTTTCCAACATGTTTGACAACGGTCGGAGGTTTTGACCCTCGCTTATCTTTCTTCTTCTTAATCTTTCTTTTCTTCTTCTTCTTATTCACCGGGTTAATAGATTCAGAACTTTCACCAGATGAAGAAGATGAAATGGAAGGTGACATTGCAAGTGAAGAAGACGAAGAAGACCTTACTGGTGAAGAAGGTGAAGGATCAACATGAGTTTGATGCTCTTGGGGGGAAGTGCTTGTGATTGAAGCACTAACTGCATTCGGGATTACCTGAGTGGAAAACAACCATATCGGTAATCCAATAGTGAGACCTGGAAGGCTCAAAGTAGCAATGTGAGGAGGACCAATGTTTCCATAAGAAGGAAAAACAAAAGGTTCCCCTGGAGTAGGGGTTCCTTCAGTGGTCATTCCAGGAACTGACGCCGTTAAATAAATCCAACCTAGAGTCTCCTAGGGAAAAAAAACAGCACACACTAAAAATCTAGGAAGCAAGCAAACAAATAAAACCTTCTTACAATGAGCACACTAGTTGGTGATGAAATCCAACATCGTGGGAACAATGTAAGAAGGGGCTGAGATAGAGCGGTGGAAAAGTTACATTGACGACCTACTTAACGGACTTACACCCTGGTGCAAGCTCCCACACATAATCGTGGGTATACCCTCCAAGGATCCTGAGTGAGTTTGGCCAACTTCGATTCCAGGTACCGTGAAGACTTGCCCCTCCACAGTCACCTCGTGTAAAGAACCTAGAGAGATAGGCCACTAAAGTTACCAATCACTACAATGATGCTTGGGGAAACAGTGGACAGTCCAATCCACGCGCAAGGGCAGGGTATCTAGCCCGAAATCAACTTGAAAGGCTTCCACTCATCATTGTGGGTATATGTCTCAAGCGACCCACATTATACATGTAATCTCTACACCAAGACCACCAAAGTAGGGTGAGTAACTCTGCTAGTCTCAATGCGACCTCGTGATTGACCCTTGTGTTAGAAGGGCTTCCCATGACAAAATTTAATAAGTGGATTTAACCGCTCCCTAACTCAAGATTCTATGTTTGTTTGCAACTTTGGAAAGTTATCTTTCACACCTATTCCAAATCCCTACAACTAATCTAATGTAGGTTTGCTACCAGAAAAGATAAAAAATATCTAATCAGTTTTTATAAGTTCTTTATTTTATGGCTATTGTTACTCAATAGGAAAATGGCGTGGACAATATGGTGTTTTGACCGACTCGGAAATTATGCAAAGAGATGAAGATGCAATCTTTTCATTTCAATGAAAGCTATGCTATGAGAAGGAGAAAACATTTATCATTCCAAGATGCACAACGTCCCAAAATCTTAAAACTCATCAATATCAAGATTCTCAAGAAATGAGAAAAAGGTACTGAACACCAATGCATGATTCATGGCCCCCCCCGGCCATGAGGGGGAAATTTTTTCTTAATTTAAGATCAAAAAACGCCAAGAATCATGCAATTTCGCTACTTGAAATCCAAGGATGCCCCCAATCTAATATAAAGCAAGAAATTAAATCTTTTTGTTTCAAAAATTTCACTAAAAGAAATAATGAACTTTCTTAAAACAAAGAAACCCAAAATAATATTTTTCTTTTAAGGCGAACTATTTAGAAGAAATCTGATCTTTCCCTAAAAATTTCTAAAGAAAACACACGCTTTGTAATTGAAAGACACTCAAAGCAAGAGACTAATCCTTCAAAACCAAACAAAGAAAAGATGGATAAAAACAACTCAAATAATGTCAAGAAGACTGTAAACAAGTCAATATAGGCTCCAAAAGTTCAATCCAGCTGTTCAAAGCAAAACTGGGCATCAAAAAATGAGAAGACCCAATCCAATTTTTTTTTACAAACAAGTTTGCAGGCTGGCAGTGTATTACAGTGCGAGAATCAAAGATTCTCGTAGGCTGAACAAAGGTTGATTGCGAGGGGTTCGCACTGGACTTAACACCAGGGTGCAAACTCAGGTGTTTCTGGTAGGCCACTAAAGGGTACAGTGCGAGAATGCCTGTAAACAAGCAAAAATTTGAAAAAGGGATAAATTTGAGTGAACTTTCAGATCCAAAGAGTTTGGATGGATCTCCCAAAGACTCAGAGACCAGAAAACAAGCAATCAAAGCAAGGGGAAACTAGACTAACTAGGAAACAATCCGTTCCCTAGTGGAGTCCCCAATTTTGTTATCAGACAAATCAGTAGGTGCGGACACTAACTGATCTTCCTAGATCCACCTAGATCTAGAACAAAACGCACCAGAACATGACGCTTTCCATTTAAATGTCGCTTCCTCTCGCCATCGCCATCCTAGCTCCGTTCCAATTCTCATACAATGATGATCCTGCAAAAGAACACAACCAACCAAAGTGATAGCAATAGCATAAACTCAATATAAACCTATGTATGTGATCAAGGAGTCATACAATAAAACAAAACAAGCTTTATAGGAAAGAATCATATTACTGTATCATATTGAATGTGAAAGAGAGATTACAACCATGGCCTTGATGTCGTAAGTTCCCTTCTAACTGTCCTTCATTCCCCACACACTTTCACTCCAAGAATTTTGAGAGCATAGATATGATAATATTCACAATCTATCTTGACAAAGGCAAATCTCAAAGACACTCCAACCAGGCTAATAATTCCAAGCCAACCAAAAGCTAACCTTCTCCATGAGAACTCCTCTCCTTTTATAAGTTGAAGGAGATTAGGTGAGGAGGTTAGGATGATCCCACTAAATCATGAAAGCGAGTAAGATCCAAACCATTCAGATGCCACCTCACCATAGAAGTTTCTCCTTATAGAAGATTCAAGAAAACGCTTGTTTTTCCCATGTGTAGGCATTCTCACACCCTGCCTATAGAGAAACTTGCGAACGTCTCGCACCCTAGCTATGGTGCAACCTGCGAGAATCAAGCATTTTCGCACCCTGCCTATATAGCAACCTGCGAACTTCCTTTTTTACAAGGGAAAATGCAACTTCTTTTCTCAGGAAAAGTTCTTCTCCCTTCTCTATTTAGGAAGTCAGGCCACTGACCCCTTTGAAGGCAACATATAGGTTTACATCATTAACGGTCATAGGGATGACGAAAATAATGTGTAACAGAAGCGAGTAATATCCAAACTGATCGGAGACCACGCCATCTTCTAGAACCTTCATGAATTTCACTTTTCCTCTTGCTTGAGAATTGTCACACCCTATGCAAAAGCATCCTGTGATGACGCCGCAGTCCAGTTTGGTGCAGCATACACCGATCAAGCATCGTCACACCCCAAGCATAGAGAAGAGTGTAATGATATCCTTTGACATAGTTTTTAAGGGAGAACATGTAATCCAATTTTCTCATGGAGAAAGTCTCTTTTAGTGTTTTCAGGGAACATGGAAGTGAGTCATGAACATATCGTCAGTTGATCACTAGGGTGACCAAAATAATGTGTAATATAATGCCCCCCAAAGTATGAAGTTGGACCCTATGATAGATGAAATACTTTGTAGAATGTGTGTGTCAAAAACAAGGAGCGCATTGGTCGAGAACATGTAAACAATCAAGAATCTGCATAATAATATACCCTCTTCTAAGGTAGGAACTCCCATACTCAGACTTCAAGTGACTCTAATAGTAAGTTTCAAGTGATTCATGGCCACTAAATATACACTGTGTATCCATTTCATCATTGTTGTCCCTTGACCAAGTTTTGAATAATACTTGGTCATATTTGACCATTTTTCGGACTTCGACAACTTTCCAAAGACGGAGCGCAACACGAAGCGGAAATTAGGGAAGAAAGACCTATTTTTGGGTCACTTTTAGGGTTTTGGGTTGATGTAAAGGGAAAGGGATGTCGGCCCATTGGTTTACCCATGCTTAGGCCCATTTTTTAATCTATAAATAGATACTTAGGCAATGGCTAGTAGTACATCTATGTGATGTATAGCTAAAGGCTTAGTGCTAGTAGCTGGATCTATGTGATTGGATGTATATTGCAAGTGCTTTGTGCATGATTGTAAGGAGATTGAAAAGCTAAGTGCAAGTTGTTGTAGTTTTTTGCTGAAGTGCAAGGAAGAAGGATCTAGCGAGCTGCACAGATATTCTTTCTTGTGCGAAGTAAGGGTCACTGAAGCTCTGTCCTATAACCGCTTGATCGAGATAATATAAAGAAGAATACTTTGTGGACGTAGCCCCAGGGTGGGGGTGAACCATGGTAACTTTGTGTATTGTGCTCTGTTCTTTGACCTAATGTGTTTATCTCCTTCTTGGCTAAGTTCTTGCTATGATTAAATAGATCTAGTTATTCTCTATGCTTATGATATATGAATGAATGTTAGATCTGATATATAGGATGCTTAATGCTTGATCTGCTAGATCTAATATATATTTATGTGGTTAAGTACTGAATACTATTTAGTCTAAGTATTCGTTGTGATGCTTTGTGCTATCTACGAAGTAGCATAGGGGTTAAATATTTATGAATGATCTATGCTAAGTGCCATGTAAAAGATATAATCACATATCTGTGTCCCAGCTAAGGTTGTAGACATCTGAGTCCTGCAACCACCCCTGCCTCTACCTCGGGTGGGACTTCATATTCTTCGCAGGTGTTGCCGAAAGGGCTAGTAGTTAGGGTTTTGTTGGTGCGCTCTTGAGCGTTGAACCCTGGGTCTGCCCCTGTGCCAACAAATGGTTCCATTGCCAAGACCTAGAACTATGATTGCTGGGAACAAAATAAGAAAAAGCTTTGTGCAAAATAATCTATGTGCGTAGATATGTTTCCCTTGTGCGCAGTATTCTACTTGACCTACGAAGCTTTGTGCCGAGAAATAAAAGTCAAATCTGAAGGAAAGAGGTTAGATCTGTAAGAAAGAGGTTGATACTAAAGAAAAGAAGTGAGATCTGAACAGTTTATGCTCTAAGAAAGGTAAAAGTAGAAATTTTCGTAGAAAAGAGGTAAGATCTGTAAGCTCTAGCCTCTAGTAAAGGTTAGAATAGTTCAAGTTTTAGATCTGAAAGCTTTGTGCTCTATATAGGTAAGATAAGTGGAAATTGTTTTGTTTCTAAAGCATGAATTTAGGTACGCTTGATAGATTTTGTCCTAGCCTAAAAACTAGAGCATTGTTAGATAAAAGAAAGTTTGATATGAATAGGTCTGATAGGAATAGTGAAAGATATGTTATACCTATGCATAGAAATAATTTTTGGACTAACCAATGGATGCAGGATCCTATAAATAAATTTTTCTAGGCTAGCCATCATGATCCTAGCACGCAGTACCAGAAGAGTTGGGGATCATGGATGAGAAAGAGAGGATAATCTCTTTGTTACAATTGCAGAAGACTAGGACATATTGCTAAGGAATTCCCTGGGAGAAGCCCTAGCTGCCTCTATTGTAAAGCTATGGACCATGAAGTATTGGATTGCCCTAGAATGATTGCTAGACTTGAAAAATTGAATATGGAACAAGCAATATCTGAAGGAGATCAAGAGACAAAAATTATGGAAAAACCCTAGAAATAATCAGAGAGAATGTTACTGAAAATAAAAGAAACCCTAGATAATCATAAGGATGTCAGTTTGTCAGAGATCTTCAAAGAAACAGAGAAAATCGAAGTAAGAATAGGAGACTTCGACATTGACTATTCTCTGGATGAGGGAATACCGATGAACATTATGACATAAAGCACTTGGGAAACCCTAGGAAGGCCTTCTCTGGTCCCTTCACTAGGAACCATCAGATTATTTAAAGGAAAAATGGTAACCCTATGTGGCAGAATTACCCAGATAACTATGAGTATCAATGGAACTTCGACAGAGGAAGAGTTCGATGCCATTATATTTATTGAGGACCATGCCCCATTTCCAACTTTATTATGAAAGATATGGATTGAAAGAGATCGTATCTGGAGGAAAGAAGAAAAGGAAGCCCTAGAAAAGAAGAAGTAAGAACTCATGGAATTTATGACTAGAAGGATCACCTACTTGATGGAGGAACAAGAGAACAGATCTCAACTGTTAAACACCAGGGACCTGGATTTCAAATCTAGAAGAGTGTTAGAGGAACCACAAAAGACCAAAATACCTAATCCATATAATGAAGGAGTATTACTCTTGGATCTGAAGAAAGAACCTAAGCAATGCGAAGTGACTATGTCGAGAGAAGATAAGACTCAGAATGGAAAAAGGATGACCAAGACTAAGCTCATTGGGACAAAGGATAGGAAGCTAAGTAAGAAGAGGGACATAATCAGAAATTTATAGAAGACTCCATAGGAAACTTCGCAGAAGGAAAAATCACAAGAATTGAACTTCGTCGAGATATCAGAATAGCAACATCTAGCACTTCGCCGTGGCACAACAATATAGTCATTGAACCAATACATCCCTTCGACTTCCGCCCCAAACTGGTTGAAAAGAAATTATGGGTTCCCACTAGACCATTGGAAAACACCAGAACGAATAGAACGAAGTTAATGAAGGCCCCATATCCATTGCAAGAATATTGTTGCTAAGTTTCCCTACTTAGTCTGTCGCGCCAGACATTGAGAATAATTTTTGCTAAGTGAGAATTTGAGCCTGAAAATTGAGATTCATTCACCTTGTGATCATTTCCTTGTTCCCATACTGTTCATCGTAGTCTTTAAATTCACTTTCACACCTGAGCTAGTAGACCCAAGCTTGTATGTCGGACGAGCTCAACGCTGTTGAGAAAGGAGTTGAAGAAGTTTTGATTGAATTAATGGCTGAGAGAGTCATGTCATAGAGAAGGATGTTTGTAGGTGTGAAAGCATCATCGACATGAAGAGTCCAAGATTCTCCCTCCACTACCCATGGAGAAGAACCTTCCAGAACCACGACCGAGAAAAGAACAAAGCACAGAGACGATATTGCAAATGCAAAGTTGATCCCATGCATTCTGCCGATTTACATACCACCTTTGAGCGGCAAGATAAACCGCGATAGTGTACCCAGAGACTTTGAGTACACCTTGATCACTGCGTATCTTCTGAAAGGGGTGCACGCAGTACGTGTTGACCAGGATAAGCTCACAGCACTGAAATTTAATGATTTTAACCTTGGAGATTGCAAAACCTACAACATGTTAGGTCCGCATAAATACTTAACCAAGACTAAAGGAAAAAATCCTAAGATTGTCCCGCAGTCCTGGACCCATAACCTCACGCAGTCCACACTGCTCAACGTAATGAATATCCCTCACTTCGGTAGACACCAGGAAGTCAACGCATGCGTCAGGTTGTTGTTGTCTTGTTACCACGATGGATACTTATGGTTGGACTGCTGCATTACTGGGGATATGACTCTAATCAATCGGATCATAGGACTCAACATGCAAGGAAATGAACCATAGGAATTTTACCCAGGCAAGACCTCAGACCGAGCACTAACACAACAGATAAAGGAAACTTATGGCGATGTAGAGAAGGGTACACAAGGCTACAAGGTAGCCTCTATCTAGAGTGGCATAGCATGCCTTGCATGTCAACTGATCATGGGCAAGTTAGTTCGCAAGAACATACCAACACAGGTGACTGGCTTCGTAGTTGACCTTTTAGGGAAGTGCGCCAAGGGACTACAGATGAATTAGGCATAGTATCTTGTAAACCAGTTAGAGCTAGGTTGCAGAGGAGCGGAAGACCAAGGGTATGAGTTCCACTTTAGTTGGTTTCTCATACTCATCGCTTTCATCACTTGGGAACTGCTGAAGGGAGCCCCTTTTTTGGAGATCGAACCTTTCAAACCACTAGCTATGAAGTTTTGTACGTTGTGGTACTCCAACAACATGAACAAGCAGTGGTAGTCTAATGTTGTCTTCCACACCTACTTCAACCAACTGAAGAATGCAATTCAGTCTACACCGCGAATCACCCCAAACGTAATTCATAGGTTTATACCTTTGATGAAATTTAGTGTGGACCGCCACTTCACCTATATTACAGTGCATGGTGATGAGAATAAACAAAATCTTCAATCCTACTACAAGCTGACAGAAGATGACTTGGAGGAGATTACCAAGGAATGGTCGGCGGAGCTCCTTGTTGTAGCAGACCCTGCAGACATGTCCGACGAGAAATCCCTGAAGCTATGATGGATACGCCTGCACCAATCAGGACTAAGAAGGATTATGAAGTTGAATATGTCCCTAGCACGTCCACGAAGACTACTTCGATATCACCTATGCAAGGAGGTGATGGTGATGAGCTAGGCGGTACAAAAGTTGAGAAAAACAGAGGTGAGGTTACTCCACCTAGAGAGGAGGAGGATTCCTCCATGAAAAGAAATATGACACCACCAAAACCCTCCTCTCGAAAGAAATCTAAGGCCACCCGGACCACACTTAAAAATACCCTTACCACGGATGAATTCGACTTCTTAATTGTTGTGTTGAATGATGTTTCACTAGAGCTCACAGAAAATCAAGAAGAAAAGAAGGAGGAGCTATTCAATTGAATCAAGGGTGAACTCAAAGAAGTGCAGTAGGCACTCTAGTCCATCCAAGCAATTTCTACAGTGCCCTTGATAAGCAGGACATTAGGAACAGATGATGAGCCCACTCAATTACACCAGATCATTGATCAAGTCGAAGCTCGCCTTCGATGAGCTCAAGAAGACACAACACAAGCCACCCAGGCTTTGATGCAAGCACAGAAAACACTTCTAGAATAACATAATGAGGCATAATGGGAAAATATTTCCCTGAAAGCGAAGTGGGATGAGGAAAAGGCATAGTTGCTAGTAGAGCAACTTGAAGTATAGGAAAGGGTTCACAAGGCACTGCACTCTGTGACGGTCATAAGTGAAGATGGAAGACCGTCTCCCACAACAGGTGACCCAACTGGAAGAATTAATCCAGGAACTCCAACAATTCATCACAGATCTGGAGATCTACACCGTGCCTAAGACCCCCAAGAAATAAGAGATCTAAGAGAGGCCATTGCTCAGAGCGCAGTTGGCCGATTAAAAACGTTTGCCTTCGAATGCAAGCAGCTGAGCACTAGAAGCACCCAGATCTATGAAACCCTCACAAAGAATCCAGAATTGTAGACATTGGAGGCACAAATCCAAGAAGTAAAGGAGCATGCAAACATGCTTTAGATGCAAATAAAGACTTTGAATCCAGTCAAAATAATGAAGAGGTTCGCAAAACAATGCACAACCCAATAACGGGTACATACGATGCAAAGTAAAATGATGGAAGTCTCCCAATGACTTCAGCCAATCCAAGAAAAGGCATGCCAACTATTTGTTGAACTTGAAAGATAGGGATTTGAACCTGAACAGTTTGTCATCACTATAGAACAACGCCTGGAAGGACCGCTCAATGACATAGTGATCCAGGAATTTACTGAGCAAGAGGCTATCACACTGTAGCAGGTCGAAGCAGCTTGAGCCAAGCTCGAGGCATTCAAGGCAGAATTGATCAGACCCGAGTGACTCGGGATGAGTCACAGGTGAGTGTTGGGGGCCTATTGGCCCTTGACCATTTTTGGGACTACGATAGCTTGCCAAATATGGAGCACAATGTGAAGCGGAAATTAGGGAAGCAAGACCTATGTTTGGGTCCCTTTTAGGGTTTTGGGTTGATGTAAAGGGAAAGGGATGTCGGCCCGTGGGTTTACCCATGCTTAGGACCATTTTCTAATCTATAAATAGATACTTAGGCAATGGCTAGTAGTACTATTACACATCAAAATTACTCAACTGGATAAGTGTCATATGTTCCTCTCAATTGTCGTAAGTGTCGCATCGTCCTTACAACTTTCACAAGTTATTCACAAGTGTCGCAAATGTTGTTCAAGCATACTGCCATAACAATGACACTAAGGAGGCACTTAAAAAATCTCATGCACTTGATTTGGAGAAGAGGAATTGATTAACTGAAGTCCAAGAACTCTTAACACCTGAGAAGAGCTCTTAAACAAAGGTTCTGAGGGTGAGCGCTCCCCTACATCAGCCTTAGGAGCGCTGGTGCTCCCCTATGAGGTCTCAGGGAGCGTTATAACGCTTGTTTTCCCCTCTGAAGGAGCGTTGTCCACCTTTGGAGTGCTGGCGCTCCCCTTAAGCTTCCTAGGGAGCGCTACAGCGCTCTGATGCCCCTTTTGAGGGAGTGCTGCCTAATCTGAGGCAGTAGTTGGCCCATTGAGGAGAATAAGGGGAGGATATTTCAAGATTAGAAGGTAGTTTCATTCGAATTCTTGGTTCCATCAGAGGGTCCCTGATCTAAGGAGGAAGGTCCTCAACTTGTTCTAAAGATAACTCAAGAGGTTAAGCTCTTCTTAACCTATATAAGCAAGCTCTATGATGGTGAAAAGGGAGGAAGAATTGCTAGCATGAAACCTATGATCTCATAAGAAACACACAGTCAGCTAAAGGAGAGTGATCAGTGAAGCTGCTGTCATCCAGGTTGTGGATCTTTCGAGCAAGGGTTAGACGAAGAGGACTTGATGAAGCCATCGCATTCGCATCTACGATTGTAAGTACTGCTGTCATTATTCTCATTAATATGACACGCTTGGCCTGTTTCTTTCTAGTTTTTGTCTGATGTTACATGAACTTATCATTGATAGATAGATCTATTTTCAAGCTAATATCAATAGAGTAGGAAGTGGTCGGATCTTGTTTGTCTATAGGACTCAGCGAGGAGAAAAGGATTGAAGATCAACTCGAAGCATGCAGGGAAAAACGTCGATAAAGAGGTACTTTTGTTCCCCTTCCTTCTCATTTATTAGTTTGTGTAGATTTGAAAGGAATTCAGTGTCCACGTTAAGCATTTTCTGTCTTAGAGTTAAGGTCAATCTCTTTGAGGCAATCTACCTGTCTGCAGGGAGATTTTCCTACAACAGAAACTGGCGACTCCACTGGGGAGATAGCCTCAAATCAAAATTTCTTGTTTTGATTTCTCCACATTGACCTTGTTCTATCCCTTGATTGTTTCAGACCTGGTTCACTCCTCTTTTGATTGGTTTCATGAGCTGATTGGCTCCCTACCCCATCACACTTAGCCTAATTGTCGAGATTGAATTACAATTTTTGGATTTTTTGACAGTTTTGGGAGTTTTTGAACCTGGCGCCCATGTCCCTGTGTCAACAGAGCACCAGCGCTCCCTAATAGCCTTACACAGAGTGCTATAATGCTCCTTGTCCTTAACAACAGAGCGCCAACCCTCCTTTGGCCAATAAACCTTCCAGAATTGTTTTTTCAGGGTTTTTTCCTTTTTGTCTTTCTTGCTGGGTAACCTTGTGAGTCAATCCTTCTTCTTTCCAGCTTTGACATCTGTCTTTTTCTTGGAGAACAAACATCTTGCTGTTTTGATTTTGTAGCCTTCTTCACTATTGTTGTTGATTTTTTCTGCCATTTGGAGTTTGAAACCCATGCATTGTCTTTCTCTCCTCGTCGACTGAACGAAAAACGCTGGTGAAGGTCATCAAAGGTCTACATATCTTTTCATTTGGTTTTAGTTAAGATCATTGTTCTTCGACTTTTTATTTTGGGTGTGAAGTTTGATTTCTCTTTGATTGTTTCTTTTCTTTCACTTCTTGTTTTGATCACAACAAGAGGGTGTATTTTTTGTATGATTGTTTCTTGTGTTGGTCTGATTTCCATTCATCCAAGAAGATAATTAGCAAGACGAGCATTGTGTTGAACTGATCATTATTCGTATGCAAACAATAAAAAGCATCTTCATGATTGATTGTGTATGTTAGAAGGCATATCAAAAGTTTTAGCATCACATTAGGATTTGATTGAAGAAAAATTGTTTGAGGACATCCCTTATTAGTGATTGTTAGTGAAAGGAATTCTCTCTCTCCCCCTTAGATAGATGTTCATCGAAAAGAAATGAACGCTTATCATTTTTGATGCATTTTTGGGACTGAGTCATAATTCCATTCGTTTCACTTCCATGCACCCCTTTTGCGTAAAGAACAGTTATAAAATCAACGCTAATTAAAAATTATTTAGAACTTTTTCTTTTCTAGGATCCTCCACCAACAGTAGATTAGGCTTAGTACTTTGGATTAGGCTGTGAGCATAACTCTCCAAAGTTTCCAAAACAACCAGTAGCATCTTGAGTTAGGGAGAGTCAAATCCAATCATCGTATAAGCCTGCCTGGGATCCCCCCTCTCACACAGGGGTTACGCACGAGGTCGCATTCGGGTAATCTACGGGGACTAACCCTCTGTGGTTTAACTGATTGTGGTGGTCGGATCGTATTATGGGGATCACTTTGAGTTAAATCCATAATTACTGCGTGGAATCCTTTTAGTTGATTTCGAGCTCGATACCCTGCTCGTACGTTCGGATCGTACTATCAACTGTTCCCTCCCAGGGGATGACTGTGAATTGGTAACCTTAGTGGCCATAATATATAGGGTCTTACACAAGGTGACAGTGACGGGAAGTCTCACTGTACCTGGAGCAGACATTGGTCAAACTCACTCGGGCTCCTTGGAGGGTAAATCCACAATTACTGCGTGGAAGCTTGCACCAAGGCGTAAGTCTATTAAGCAGGTCGCCATTGTAACTATTCCACCCTATCCCCACCCCTTATGGAATTGATCACGCGACGTTGGATTTCATCACCAACTAGTACGGTCATCAAAAGAAGGTCCTGTTTGCTTGGTTGTGATTCTTAGATTTCTATTAGCGTATGCTGTTTCTTTTCGGTAGTTGGCCATAGATTGTTTTCGCCGACTCTTTTTTGCCAACATCGAACCTCCACGTCATTCGCAAAGGCTACAGGGACTTCCTCCAGAAAATATGGAAGGAAACACCACTTTACCCCCTCCATCTACAGAGGAATCTCCTCAACAGAGCGAGGTTCAAAACACTACAACTTCCTAGGAATAAGTTCCCACTCCTTTATAGAATTTTTGAATTGTTTCAGAATCTCCGGAAGCTTTTCGCGTTCTAGAGGGATATGAATGACGTGTCCTCCAACTCAATTCCGCTGGTGAATTTGTCATCGTCAATCCTTATGACATTCCGACTGGGTCTCATCAAAACCCTTTAGACGATGACCCTTTTTGGACTACAGACATTGTTCGAAGTCCACCGCGCCTGGTGCGAGATCTTTATGGAACAGGGGAAGGTGTTGATGTGCCCATCTCCTACATCATACCCCTAAACCATTTTACTGGTACCACCACTTTTACAGCCACACCGCCCGTTGGTCCGAACATACCGTCCGTTGGCCCAAGGTCTACTCTTCCCCTCCAGACGGTCCAATCTACAATAGTCCCTCACATCCCAACTATTCCCGCCGGTAATGCGGTGGTCAACTAAGCTGCGATTGGCACACTTGTAACACCAATACCTACACTCCCTTTTGGGTACAGGGCACTGAATGCTTTCACTGCCACTACTAATCAAGCCACTACTACCCAAGTTGTACCGGGAAGTTCCATACCTATCCAACAACCTGGAGGGACCGGTCTTGGTGGTCCCAATCCGCTCGGCGGAACTGGTCAATCATTTACATATGGTTCTCAAATTCCGGGAACTCTACCTCAAGCTGGGGGGCATCCTCCCACCGGAGGACAAATTCCATTTGGGAGTCACCCTCATGCTAGGGGGTAGCCTCAATTCAGACTCTACCATCAACCATATGGACTAAATGTGTTTGCCACACCTAATCCGTGGAACGTCCCTTTTCCAGGAAACCCACAGTTCTCGGTAGGACAAAATTCTCAAACTCCACAACAACCTTCTCATGGAAAAATGCCAAACCCAACCTATAACCTGCAAAACCCATCCGGTTATCCTCTACTCACACATGCTTCTCAAAACACCTCAAATCCTGTGTACCTTGGTCAAAACCAACCTCATACAAGAGGGCCCACTAGTTACAATTCTCCACATAACCCAGTGATTGGCCAGCTATTCCAGCTGGCCAGTGATTCCCCATGCCACACCAAGATTACCCATAGGTTAACCAACAACTACCTTTTCTAGCTACCCTGGACCTTCCAGACTTGTCTCGGTTAACGAATGATCCTATTTATCATTCTTCGGTTTGGCCAGCTATTCTAGCTAAACTTCCTTCTCATATCCCAAAATTCGATGGAAATTCCGGAGAGGACCCAGACAACCACGTGATGAATTTCCATTTGTGGTTTTCATCCAATTCCCTCATGGACGATTCTATTCGTTTGCGTCTTTTCCAACGAACACTTACAGGTTAGTGAAATGGTATATTGAACTACCACGCGCATCTTTTCATGATTTCAACTCCCTCTCCATGTCCTTCCTCACTCACTTCCAACTACCCATTCGATACGAGACAGGTATTGAACTATTAACCTCCCTTCGTCATACAACTTATGTACATATCTCCGACCATATTCAAGAATGGAGATGACAACGAAGGCTAATCAAAGCGGTCATTCCTGACCAATTGTTAGCAGAATGGTTCACATTATCATTGTTACCCCAGATCACTCATGATGTTGCCATGGGTGGTGTGGTCACCGAGGAAGAAGCCATCGCCCGATCTCAGTACTTAGACTTAGTCTATTCACAATCTGGTACTCTGTACGAGTTGATACCAAATGATACCCGTGCCACTAATGACCCATCCAAACCATCGGCTGCTTCGCACGCGGATGGAGTTATTGGCTCCATAAAAACCCAATCTACTTCCCAGTCGGCTGGAACGATTCACCAGCCCGCTTCGACGACTTCTCCCAATCCGACTGCACCCTCTTCTACCCCCCCTCAAAATTAGGTCTCTAAGGTGAATGCGGTCCAATCAACCCCTTCACAACAACCTGGGGGCAAGAAGAAAGCGAGAAATAAACCAAAGAAGAACAATAACAACGAACAACCCAAAACTCAACCGCAAACCCCTACTACCGGAAAACAACCACAACGAAAACTGAAATTCCCATGTCTCATTTGTGGTGATGATCACTACACTCGAGACTGCCCACATTGCGATGAAGTGGCCAAACTTTTCAAGGGAAATTCACAACCTGCTGTGCTTACTCAGCCTTTTCCACTGCAACAATCTTTGGTTTCCCAAACCCCCACGCCAGGGGGCAGTTCCAACCAACCCCATGATGAGGCCTTGACAAGTGCCCACATTTACATGTTCAACGGGGTTAATATAACCACTCGCTCTGTGACATATGACACACCGGTTAAACCTGATAAGCCGAGACTGCTAACGGTTCTTCACCAGACCCGTTACCATCCTCTGTTAATCCTCTATCTGTTAGCCCTCCATTCAGGCCACTTCAGATTGAAAAACCTTCTTTTGACTCTATCTTACGCCCTCCTAAGAGCACCATCTGGAAATCTACCTTCAATCCTAATTCACGGGCTGCCCAAAATTACAATATTGTAGAATATTTGGCCCAAGACCCGTGTGCTATGTCCGCCTTGGAAGTTCTACAACATTGTCCCAGCCAACGTAGAATGCTCTTAGCCGCTATCGACGCTTTTGATCATGAGTCATCAAACAACCTCACGTTTAATCTGGACGACCATCAACCACGACTCTCCCACCAGCTAGCTTTCCAAATCGATGTTGTTGTTCACAATTAACAAATCCACCGAACTATCCTGGATGAGGGAGCCTCTACATGTGTCATGTCTCTAGCCTATTGGAAAGGCTTAAAATCACCCTCCCTTAACAAATCCCCTATGACGTTATGCGCTTTCGATGGATGAGGTTTTCATCCTCATGGGTTATTACAATCCCTAGTTGTTCAGTTGGGCGGCAAAACTGTTACTGTTGATGTCGAGGTGGTCAATGCTCCCCTCGATTACAACCTATTACTCGGAAGAATTTGGTTCTATGCTATGACTATCGTCGCCTCGTCGGTGTTTCGATGTGTACAATTTCCCCATCAAGGCAAAATTGTCACCGTCGATCAGCTTGATTTCTATACACCCGACACTTGCATCCCTGCCACCAATAACATTCCCTTTTTGGGAGACCACCCAGTTACGTATGAAAGCGTTGGTGTTGGCTTATTGAAAGATTATATCCTTATGGGTAGTTTCCCTACACCACTTCCACCTACCGCGCATCATATTGCCATTGTCAATATGATCTCGACTATGCCTTATCAATCCTTGGAATCATCTGATCCTTGGATTGTACCTAGTCCTCTGGAATTCGATGTGCTCGATGACACCATGCCACTTATCCCATCCAAGGCTGCATACATAGCTATCCAATCTGCCTCTCCCTCTTCGAACAATTCACATTCATTGGCACCCAATGCCTACTCGGTGCCCTCATGGTTGGATTTCCTGTCGTCTGTCGTTGATTACATTTCCCAAAATTTTCCTTCGGACGAATCTATTATGGAAATGCTTATCATTGACGACCTGCCTTGGGATGATAACCATCATCGATCCTCTTTTCTTCCACCTTTGGAAGAAATTCACCAATACATACGCTCTGTCTTCCCTCCCGATGTTACCAATGCTCCGCAATCTCCCATCCTCACACAAGATACTCTCTCTGAGGGGAACATGGGTAACATCTCTACTACGATCGTTATTGATATTTCGATCAAAGAAGGTGTCGTGGAAAACATCAACCTTGGTGCTAATTGCACACCCGAGGAAGTGGTCCTTACACCGCTTTGTTAAAGGAATTTTGTGATGTCTTCGCATGGAGCTATGAGGAGATGCCAGGGATCGACCCTTCAATCGTCGTACACAAAATCAAAACTTACCTTGACGCGAAACCTTTTCGACTAAAGCTTCGCCCGGTTCATCCCAAGAAAATCGTAGCTATAAAGGCAGAAGTTGAAAAAATTCTAAAATATGGATTTATCTACCCCGTCCCTTTGACAGAATGGGTCTCCAACCTTGTTCTGGTTGCCAAAAAACAAGGGACCATCCATGTTTGTGTGGAATATCGAGATCTCAACAAATCTTGTCCTAAAGACAACTACCCTATGCCCTTCATCGACCAAATAATCGATAATTGTGCGGGGAGCGTAATCTTCTCTTTCATGGATGGATTTTCTGGGTATAACCAGATTGAAATCTTACTTGCTGATCAACATAAGACAACCTTTATCTGCCCATGGGGGACTTTCGCCTATCGAAAGTTACCATTTGGCCTCAAAAACGCTGGTGCTACTTTCCAGTGGGCCATGTCGTATTCTTTTCACGATATCAAGCATATCGCAGAGCCTTACCTCGATGATTTACCCGCCCACTCATCCAACCGATCTGATCACATCGATCACTTGCAGACGATTTTTCTTCGATGTCGGTTCTACCATATTCGCTTGAACCCCCACAAGTGAATTTTCACTATCGAATCTGGTCGACTCCTTGGTGTCATTGTCTCTAAAGACAGGATCTGAGTGGATCCCTTAAAGATCAAGGCCTTTCTAGCCTTACTCCCACCTACCAATTTGACCCAACTCCAGAGTCTGCAAGGCAAAGCAAACTTCCTTCGCCGTTTCATCTGCAACTACGCCGAGATAACTAAAGGATTCATGCGGTTACTGCAGAAGAACATCCCTTTCATCTGGGATGACACTGCCCAACGGTCATTCGATGCTCTCAAGCACGCCTTGACCCGCGCTCCCTTGTTACACCCTCTGGAGTACACAAAGCACTATGTCCTTTACTTGGCTGCCTCTACTTCCGCTATTGCGATGGTGTTAGTTCAGGAGGACCCTAATGGCAAAGAACATGTGATTTATTATCTGAGCAAGAGTCTATCTAGACCTGAACTCTGATATTTGCATGTCGAGAAACTGGTTCTGGCAACCGTCATCGCTGTCCAGAGATTCTGCCATTATATCTTATTACGCACCACCATGGTGATCGCAGACTCCAACCCCATGTACCACGTCTTGACACGCCAAGTACTTGGGGGAAAACATTCTAAATGGATCGTTATTCTTCAATAATTTGATCTTGATTTTACAAAGGCTAAAGCCAAAAAATCCCTGGTGTTTGCAGAGCTTATCTGTGCTCTCCCTCGTGCCGATGAACACATTAAACCTAGATATTCTCTCCCCAATGAATCTCTCTTCCTCATCAACACCTCCGATCCTTGGTATGGAGACATTCTCCTCTACCTTCAAACCCAACATTTTCAGCCCAACATCTCTCGCGAAGAGCGTCGACGCATTCGTCACCACTCTCTCCGTTATCTCATCCTCGGTGACACCTTGTATCACCGTGGTATTGACACCATCCTTCGACAATGTCTGATTTACAAGGAGGTTGAACGTGTTTTGAATGATTGTCACCTTGACGCCTGTGGCGGTCACCTTTCCGAGATGGCCACAGCCCAAAAAATCCTACGTGCCGGCTACTTTTGGTCCTCGATTTTCAAAGATTGCATCGAGGCCGTCAAAAAATTCCCACCCTGCCAAGTCTTTAACAAGAAGGCACGCACCCACCCAACTGCACTGCACCCCATTAATTCCATCGATCCCTTTGCCAAGTGGGGTATCGATTTCATGTAGTGTAAGCCTACCTCAGCCGAGGGGCACGGTTACATCATGGTCGCCGTCGACTACTTCACCAAATGGGTTGAGTCTATGCCTACCTTCCTGAACGATGGTCGTACTGCAGCTTTGTTTCTTTTCAACCATATCATAACTCGTCTTAGTGTACCATGCACCATTGTCATTGATCATGGTGCACACTTAAAAAACCATATGATGAGCGAATTACATGTCAAATTGAGTTTTCATCATGAAAAATCATCCCCTTACTACCCTCAGGCTAACGGACAAGTTCAGGCCATCAACAAGGTCCTAAAAACCATGATCCAATGCATGGTAGGGGAAAACAAGACATCGTGGAATTTACAACTTTTCTCCGCTCTCTGGGCCTATCGCACTTCTGTGAAAAACTCAACTGGGTTTACTCCTTTCCAGTTGGTATATGGCATTGAAGTCATCCTACCAATCGAGTGTGATATTCCATCACTCAAACTGAAAGTAGAACTCCTACCCCATACTTCTGCTGAAGAAGAACGATTCTTGTATTTATCCAAGCTGGACGAAACACGTCGTGATGCGGCTCTCATTAATGAGGCACATCCGAAACGAATTAAGAGTCAATACGACAAATCCATCTACCCTCAGACCTTTGCAGAAGGAGACTTAGTCCTCGTTTATGACAAAGCTCACGATAAATTGGGAACAAGAAAGTTATAACCTATGTGGCACGGTCCTTACATCGTGAAGTGTGTTCTACACAGAGGTGCTTACGAACTAGTAGATCATGATGGAATTTCCCTAGGAGAGCCCAGAAATGGGCTTTACGTTAAAAAGTACTATGCCTAGATCACCTAGCATCTGTACTTTGTACATTATTGTATGTTAGTTTGGTGTGTCTATTTCTTTCGCATGCTCGAGTCTTTACCTTTGCCACTTATGATTGTGCTTGTGTTTTCATGCGTAGATGATGTCTTCCTTTTCTATGTTTTTTGGGTTCGCAGATGGCGCTAGTCGTCATACCCGGAACATTGCTTCGACAGCATGGGTTATTTACCAATTTGACGAGCTGGTGACTTTAGGAGGTATCTGCTTAGGACCAACAACCAACAATATGGCAGAATATCACACTGTCATTGGACTGTTGACCCAAGCCTCCTCTCTAAGTATCTCTCGTATCATTATTTACTTAGACTCCCAACTCATGGTCTATCAACTCAACCGTATCTACGCAATCTAAAGTCCTATCCTGCTACGTCTCCACTTACAAGTTCGTCGTCTTGAACGAATGTTCGATTACATTGAATATAGACACATTCCAAGAGAACTTAATAGTGTTTCATATTCGTTAGCTAATTATATCATGAATCGATATCTTGCCCACATATAAAAGTTAAGGAAAGTAAAACTGTACATTACATGTAAATTAAAACACATCACAGACATCATCATGTACAAATAATTGGCACTGTAAAAACTCAAAACTATATATATATATATATATATATATATGGCGTGACTGAAATGTTTGGATTACATCAAAAAGTATGTAGAAGGGCAAAATATCGGGTCTTTCCACCCATACAATGTCGCTTGACAAGGCATACAAAAATATGATCACCGTAGAGACTCTAATCTCTCCACACTACATTATGTTGCGAGTAACACATCATCGCGCGCACTACACACCTCAGTAGAGAATTGATATTCTCTGGTACTCCCACAGTGTGCCTCTGTAGATGTAAAGGCACTTCTCCCCTCTGTAAAGGAGGAATGCCCATCGTGAGGCCTTGGAGGTTTCTCTCAACATCCCGGAGACCTATCACTGGTACTGCCGGATCTGCTGTAACTGGGACGCTCCCACGACGACCTGGTACCGGTATATCGACCGGGCGCACTGCTCCCTTGTCTGCATGTTGAAAGCAATACATCTGTTAAAACTCTTCTACATACCCAAAAAAATATATATACATTAAAAAAAAAACTTAAAAAACAAAAACTAGACAAGCTATGGGTCAGTCTCTTACCTGACACATCCTAGTCTTCCTCCGCGGGAAAAATCAAATCCATGCTCCCGCGGAAATATACCTCAACATAAAGGAATTCCTCTATCCAGAGATACTTTCGTCTCATCCAGACAAAGAAATCGCCAGTGAAATGGAACTCTGACTCCGATACTAGCCTTGGAGGCAGACTAGTCCACCTCTCCATCCTTGGTTCATCCAATGGTCGCACCGCCAGTGCTATCTGAGGCTGCATCTTGGGGATGCGCTCTAGAAAAAATGAGACCAAAAATGAGCCATAACCAAACTGCTTTTGTCCTGTCCTGCACTGTGAAATCTGTTCGTTCACATTTCGAAGGAACCCTGCACTCCAGTTGAACAGTTTTGGTTGCAAACACTGAACACCGTAAGCCACCTGTGATCTTGATGCCAGATGCGCGCTAGTACTTCCCGTCACGCTCATGATGGCAAACAATATAGACCGGAGGGGTAGCTCTCGAATGTCCTTGATAGGGATTCTACCCCCTACCAGCCTTTCTCCTGGGATACAGTGGTGTGCCAGATACACGTCCACTTGTTTAGGTAGCGCCCTCTGCCCGAAAAAAGATATGGGAACCCCTCTTTTCGAGAGGCCAGTCAGAAAATACACGTCTTCTAACTCAATGGTTAAAATCTGTGTGCCAATTCGGAATCCTTTCTCTACAACGTCCCATAGGCCAATCATGTGCTCGAGCAATAAAATATTTTCTTCATTTTTTGCAACTTGAAGAATTTGAGCAAGCCACAAGCTCGCAACGTGGCCCGTGTGCAGGGACTCCGCAAGGCAGCTAAGTCATCCATCTCATGTTCTCTTTCTTTCCACTCGATCATGGTCGCCGAAGTTACCTACAAAACAAAAAAATAAAGAAATTCATTATTTCCACGTTTTGGCAATTTCGACAATTTTTAAAAGCGATTTAAAACATGAAATAAGATGCCCACATCATTTAAAAGTGATCACACCCTCTTTTACAATCACCACGCCCTTCCCTAGCCATTTAACATTCATCAAACAATAATAAAAATGTTTAAAAAGATCAAAACGATTTTGTGGCTGCGTGGGTGCATGGGAAGATTTTATCATGGATTCCTTGCCAAAAACGACCTATCTTATTGACTATTGAGGCATTGGCATCTTAGCCATCCTTTTCTACAACGTTTTTGCAAAAAGAATTCCATTTTTCCATTGATTTTTAAAGAGGCTGATTTGGTTCTATTTGGGGCAACTTAGGGCTTCATATTTTAAAATAAATAATGCTATTAAAATGAATGTGAAACCATGTGTTTGAAAGAAGAAGAGATGGACATCTACCTGGTCCAAACGGCAAGCGAAACGGTGAACCGTATCTCTGGTAGCGAACAAAACAAGATCCACTTTAAAACGAGAATCTCCACTACTCCAAAATCCTTGTGCAAAATGAAATGGTAAATGGAATTTTCATTGTATTGTTATTTATAAATTTTCATTTTTACAAGGTATAGTCATTTTTGGGTTTCTCTAATAACATAATGGCTTCACTAAACCCTTGGTTTGTAGTTCTGACATCGCAGGTTTCCTGGCAGTTCTGACGGATGATTTACCTTGTCACACTTATAAGCATAGTCTTAGTTTGTTCTCGAGCTTGAAAATATGAGAACGTAATCCGGTAAACTTTTATCTCTTTTTCGGACCCATACGGATACACGAACACACGAAAAAGGAACCCCCCTAGAGTCTTCTTTAAACCCTTTTCAGACTCTCTAAATATGAAAAGATTGTCGAGTGACCTTGCTTCCTTTCACACTCGTTAAAAGGTTAGAAAGGGCGTCTTTCGAGCGATAGTTTACCTCTTTTTCGGTCTCGTTAGACTACTGTACAAAAAATGAACTGAGAGAGTTCTCTTTTAAGTGTTTTTCCAAACTCTATAATCTTGAAAAACCTTCGATTTTTCTGTCTTTGGAGTCATTAAAGCACACATCGACAGGCCCACATGGGACCGAACCCTTACTTCTTCCAGTTCATTAAACAAAGGAAGAGGAACTTACCGAAGGTGAGTTATATCGAGCATGGGTTATCCTCCTTCATCTCATTAAAGAAAAAAGAGGTACTCGTCTATCTGGATGGGGGAAAAATTGAAAGGAGCAAGCCAAGCAGTCTCTTGAGAAAATCATCCGACAATTCTTAGAGTCTCCCTTGAACACGACACTTTGTCATTTTCACATATCATAATCCACTGAACCTCTGCACTGAGCCAATCCTTTGAGTCCCTTTCACTCCTTTGGGTCACTCGACGCAAGTCACAGTATCCACTGCATAGTTTTGGTCCATGTCATGTTTTTGCTATTGTGCCTCAGTGTTCAGGGGAAGTATCCACCTCGAGAGTTAGCCATCCCAAATATCTTGCCTCAAAACCTATGTCAGTCCATGTCCACTTGATCTGCCAATTACATCTCTATGTCTGTTTCGTGTCGTTGATGGGCGATACATCAAGGCCCTCCCTCGACGAGTCTATTCCTATCGACTTCAACACATTATCCAGGAATCAGACTTAGAAACCAGTTGGTACTTTGGGACCTACATGCCTCAATGGCAGGCCTCCTCACATTCGACAATAGGTTTACATCATTGACCTCTGATCGAATGATTCCACAAATGTTCGACCTCAGCTCATCTGTTCACATTCGCTGGGATGTACTAGGGTACCTTGGGAATCATTGACATTAATGGTGATTTCCCTCACACTTGTTAACGGTTCACACTATTTACCGGTAATCAAGTGGTTTCTGCCATGTTTGACATTAGGACACCTATTCACATGGTTAGAATCGTACCACATTGGGATTGATAAGAAAACCCTGGGTTGAGTAACCACTTTGATATATGCTTTGCCCAAGTTGCGAAGGAGTTTCTATTGGACAAAGAACACATACATTGTTGCATAGATCAACTTTGCATTGGTCGTGGCTATGTCTTGTCATCTCGTAGATCCACTGTGTATTCTTCGTGGCTACGATCAGTCTGAGTCATCAGAGTATAGATTCACATTGTACCTTCAGTGGATATACCTTTTTATCAATATAATTATGGATCCGCAGTGTATTTTATGGTGGCCATATCTTGCAAGTCTTGATCATCCAAGCATAGGCATGCCTGCCTTGGGTTTTGAAATATGTCATGATATTTGTTGGATGTTTGTGTGCAGATTCCGTTAGGTTCTCTGAGTCTATACCCTTTCTTGAACATCTACAAAGCATTTCAGTTATCAGTTCACATCTTCTAACTTCATACTTTGGGGGGCATTCTGTTACATATCAAAATTACTCAACTGGATAAGTGTCGTATGTTCCTCTCAATTGTTGTAAGTGTCACATCATCCTTACAAATTTCGCTAGTGTCGCAAGTTGTTCACAAGTGTCACAAATGTTGTTCAAGCATACTTCCATAACAACGACACTAAGGAGGCACTTAAAACATCTCATGCACTTGATTTGGAGAAGAGGAATTGATTAACTGAAGTCCAAGAACTCTTAACACCTGAGAAGAGCTCTTAAACAAAGGCTCTGAGGGTGAGCGCTCCCCTACATCAGCCTTAGGAGCGCTGGTGCTCCTCTATGAGTTCTCAGGGAGCGTTATAACGCTTGTTTTCCCCTCTGAAGGAGCGTTGTCCACCTTTGGAGCACTGACCCTCCCCTTAAGCTTCCTAGGGAGCGCTGCAGTGCTCTGATGCCCCTTTTGAGGGAGCGCTTCCTAATCTGAGGCAGTAGTTGTCCCATTGAGGAGAATAAGGGGAGGATATTTCAAGATTAGAAGGCAGTTGCATTCGAATTCTTGGTTCCATCAGAGGATCCCTGATCTAAGGAGGAAGTTCCTCAACTTGTTCTAAAGATAACTCAAGAGGTTAAGATCTTCTTAACCTATATAAGCAAGCTCTATGATGGTGAAAAGGGAGGAAGAATTGCTAGCATGAAACCTATGATCTCATAGGAAACACACAGTCAGCTAAAGGAGAGTGATCAGTGAAGCTGCTGTCATCCAGTTTTTGGATCTTTCGAGCAAGGGTTAGACGAAGAGGACTTGACGAAGCCGTCGCATTCGCATCTATGATTGTAAGTACTGCTGTCGTTATTCTCATTAATATGACACGCTTGGCCTATTTCTTTCTAGTTTGTGTCTGATGTTACATGAAATTATCTTTGATAGATAGATCTGTTTTCAAGCTAATATCAATAGAGTAGGAAGTGGTCGTATCTTGTTTGTCTACAAGAATCAGCGAGGAGCAAAGGATCGAAGCTCAACTCGGAGCGTGCAGGGAAAAACGTCGATAAAGAGGTACTTCTATTCCCCTTCCTTCTCATGTATTAGTTTGTGTAGATTTGAAAGGAAGTCAGTGTCCACGTTAAGCATTTTCTGTCTTAGAGTTAAGGTCAAGCTCTTTGAGGCAATCTACCTGTCCGCAGGGAGATTTTCCTACAACAAGTACACCTATGTGATGTATAGCTAAAGGATTAGTGCTAGTAGCTAGATCTGTGTGATTTGATGTATATTGCAAGTGCTATGTGCATTATTGTAAGGAGATTGAAAAGATAAGTGCAAGTTGTTGTAGTTTTGTGCTAAAGTGCAAGGAAGAAGGATCTAGTGAGCTGCGTAGATCTTTTGTCCTGTGTGAAGTAAGGGTCACTGAAGCTCTGTGTTGTAACCACTTGACCAAGATAATATAAAGAAGAAGACTTTGTGGACGTAGCCCTAGGATGGGGGTGAACTACGGTAACTTTTGTATTGTGATTTGTGCTTCGACCTAATGTGTTTATCTCCTTCTTGGCTAAGTGCTTGCTGTGATTAAATAGATCTAGTTATGCTCTATTCTTATGATATATGAATGAATTTTAGACCTAATAGATAAGATTCTTAGTGCTTGATCTTCTGGATCTAATCTATATTTGTTTGGTTAAGTACTGAATCATCTTTAGTCTAAGTATTCGCTGCGATGCTCTGTGCTATCTACAAAGTACCATAAGGGTTAAATATTGATGAATGGTCTATGTTAAGTGCCCTGTAAAATATATAATCACAGATCGGTGTCCCAGATAAGGTTGTAGACATCTGAGTCATACAACCACCTCTACCTCTACCTTGGGTGAGACTTCATATGTTTTGCAGGTGTTGCCGAAAGGGTCGGTAGTTAGGTTTTTGTTGGTGTGCCCTTGAGAATTGAACCCTGGGTCTGCCCCTGTGCCAACAATCATTATTCAACATAGCCACAAGAAATACACTGTAGATCTATGCTCTTAAATAATTCAAATTCGAACATAGCCACGAGATATACACAGTGGACCTATGTGTCAGCACAAAATCATGTATACTCCATCGCAACCTAGATTGATATGGTGAGATCCAGGGTCTTCATTTCCATCGTCCCAAAGTATGATTCTATCCATATGATTACACGTGTCAAATTTGAACATGGTAGAAACCACTTGATTACCGGTCATTAATGAAAACCATTAAAAAGTGCAAGGGAAATCACCATTGATGTCAATGACTCCCAAGGTACTCTAGTACAATCCAATGAATGTGAATGAATGATTTGAAGTCAAAAACTCGATGGAATCTTCCAATCAGGGGCCAATGATGTGAACCCACTATTGAAAGAGAGGAAACCTACAATTGAGGCATGCATGATCCAAGGTACTAAATGATTTCTAAGTCTTTTTCCTGGATAATTAGATGAAGTAAATAGGAAAAGACTCGTCATAGGAGGGCCTTAATGTATCCCTCATCATTGACATGAAATATGTAACATATTTGAAGTAGATCATAGTATGAAGTGGTTCGGAGCTGACCCAGGGAATGTCGACATGGTAGAAAATTTAGAATTGCAGATGGTCGACTCGATAGAAGGCTTGTTTAGGTTGGACTTCTATTGAACACATGAATGACACGACAATTGTATTGGAAAAATTGACCCAAGAAGGACCCAACATATGGAATTGTAGATGGTCAAACAAGAGACAAATGGATTTCCCAACCCGAATACAGTGATGAAGGGGGTTGTCGTGTTCAAGAGAGACTTTACTTCCACTAACACAAATACAGATACACATTACTTTCCCAATTTTCCCCCACCATTTCTAGAGATAACATATTCTTTTAATGTAAGCTTGAGGAGGATAACATATGCTTTTAATGTAAGCTCATCCTTCATATGAGTCCCTCGAAGTATTTTTAACGAACCCTAGGAAGGAGTGGTTCGGTCCCATATGGGCCTTTCTATGTTTGTTTTACAAGTCCAAAGAAAGAAAACTCAAGGGTTTTTCATGTTTAGAGAGTCTGAAAAACACTTAAATAAAACTCCAAAATAACTTTTTTCATAAGTTAGTCTGATGACACCGAAAAAGAGATAATCTACCGCTCATCAAACATTTTATTCAAATACTTTTACGAGAGAGAAAAGAACAAGGTCCCTTGGCTATCTTTTTGTGTTTAGGGAGCTAGAAAAGAGCTTGAAGGATACTCCATAGGGTTCATTTTTCATATTACAAATACGAGTTCGAAAAAACAATAAAAGGTTATTCGATTTCATTCTCATGGTTTCACGAGCGTGAGAAAGAATTAAGACTGTGCTCGAAGTTTTTCTTAAAAAACCCTAAAAGTATACGTACATAAGAAAACACACAAAAATGACCAAAAATGGAGGATCCATGTCAAACGTCCCGTCTTTAGATATTTCAATATGTAATAGAGACACCTTGCAGAGTTCATTAGATTTAGGGCATAGGTAAAATATTCAAAAATTAATTTAATTTGCAATAAAAATGGTAAAAAGTAATAAAATAGGTCAAAATAGCCCATTTACCATTTCATTTTGCAATTTCACCCAAATAGGGTGCAAAACCCTCATTTTCTTCCAACTTTCAAGGGACGATTCCAGAGTGCCTCGTGGACCATTTCTCAAACCACTTCCGTCAAAAAGGTAATCTCTTGCCCCTTTCTCTTTTCATGGTTTAAATTTTCATTTTCAATGGTTTATTTTTTAGTTAAGGTCAATTTTTTGGGAGTCATTGTTCTTTGAGATCGTCGCATGCTCACACTATCGTGAACTGTGAAAATACCAAATTTTCACAAGGGATACATGACTAGGGTGCAATGACATCGCTCTGTGTAAAAGAAAGCCCCTACGATGACCGCAACTCAATTTTTGAAAAAATAAAATTAGCTAGGAAAACTTCCAAGTTTTGTGTTTTCATGAATCTAATCATCCTTTGATGTTGTTTGGCAAGTTTTCCTCGGTCAATACGCTCGAGTGGAGGGAATACTACACACGAGTAAGAATAATACTTTTCCGGGAATGACCCGACCACTATCATGGGAGTCTGGGAGTGTGGTTTACTGAAATTTTTCAGGGTTCAGGGCATGAGATCCCAAGTGAGGCTATTGGAGTACCGAGTCCACATGTGGGACATCAATGAACAAGAATTTCACATGGGTCTACATACACTCACCTTGGAGATAGATGAAATTTAATTTATGATAGGATTATCTTGCCGAGTCTCTCGGGTATCACTCTTAGGAAGCAGGGGTGGAGGAGAACCCATGGACTATTACGTTGCAAATCACTGCATGCAAGGTACATAAAAGAATAGTGGAAAGGTTTCCATTAGGAATGTTAGATATTTACCATTGTGAATTATCCTCTACACTATCATCTATATGGAAGGGAGTGCAAATCCCCACATGGAGTTACAAAGCCACTTTCAGCACGCTATAGAGTGTATGTAGCCCCGAATCTTTAATTGGTGCGAGGGTCTTTTGAAGAATATGAAGAAACAACTGACAAAGTGTTGGAATGGTTGATTGAAACAGTTTAGCTATGGATCCATTTTGGTATCCTTCTTCTTGGAGAGGGTACCCGTCTTATGCTTACCGATGGAGTGGGAAATACCCACTCCACAAGTTCCTCAGCTGAAAATATGGTTGGATTTGATGGCTCGTCATGGTGGCATTCCAATCATAAAATATGATGAATCTTTCTTCCAGTGGCTGAGAGATCAACTAATTATGGTGGAAGACTATGCTTACACTGGGAACAACTTTTGTGGGGACCCTGACTTGGCTCTACCCGAGGTATATTAGTGGGAAGACATAGGTAAGAATGATTTTTTCATTATATGTTTTTTTTGGTATTTTAATTATAAAATGTTTTTTTTCATTTATCCAAGACAAATCAAGTACTCTCAACAATGCAAATGTGGTGCCTTATCATCCTCCAGGACCATATCCTATTCAAATATGATGAGAGATAGGTGTTGTGGTGGGTCGAGGAGTGGCTGCTGAAGATATCGAGAAGATTGAACATAACCTAGAGGGATTAACCATGAACATACCTGATATCACGGTGGACGAACTACCTCGACGCTACCAACGCCATACAATTGGTGTATTATCATCTATTAGTCGATTTCTCCATAGACTGGCATAGGAAGTCATTTTTTACAATGAGCAACATCCTTGATGCTTATGTATATGAATCCATGAGCTTCACTATTTTGACATTTTGGTCTTAGTACAAACACTTTTTGTAACTTTTGACGTATTAATATAAAGTTCCTACCGAGTTACTTGTATTTTCAAATGTGTGTTTGGATTTATAAATGGTGCAAATGTATATCTAAAAAATAATTAGCCAATGCATTTGTTAATGTGTTTAGACATCTAGGAATATGTTGAAACTCGATATAATCAAAATGTCTTTCCAAGAGGCAAATTCTTAAGTATACCCGTAACAATGTAGGACTTCGTATGGAATAAACGTTAATGAATTGCATCACTATTAACTGTGAATCAATTCATACAATAAGATGATAGATGCAAAATGAAATGGCATCAGTTAATAACTCAATAAATGCACTGTATTCCGTTATATTATTAGTTGCACGACCAAGGAAAACACCGTGTAGAATGATCAACTCATTTGTATTTTCATAGATTTCCCATGCATCAGACGTTAGGTTTTAAGTACTATGACTAGTACCATCAGTAAATATGACATAGGGTAGACAAGACACTGACATCTAGAAACTAATCACAATGCAAGGTAAGAAGTTGAAAGGAAGAACAAAAAATGAAAAAAGCACACTAGCGTATGATACACTAAAAATACAAAGAAGTCATGCAAAAATAGTTTAAGGATATTACTTCTTCAAGTAAAGCCAATTGTTGGGTTCACTCAAAGGAATTCCATCATAATCTACCAGATCATAAGCCACTTTCTCCAACACTTGTTTAATGATATAAGGTCCATGCCACATGGGCTCGAATTTACCAGCCCCTAATAAGTCACGATATTGTTTGTAAAGGAGAACTAAATCACCCTTAGAAAAAAGACGTGGTTTGAAATGCTTGTCGTATTGAGCTTTGAAATGTTTCTTCTAAGTTTCAATGAATAAGGAAGCATCACGACAATTCTCATATAATTTCATCAAATACAAGAGACATTCCTCTTCAGCTGAGGTGTTAGGGAGAAGTTTGACAACTAGTTTCAAGTATGCGATTTCACATTCAATCGATAGAATAGATTTGACACCATATTCTAAATGGAAAGGCGTGAACCCTGCAGAAGATTTAATAGATGTTCGATAGGCCCATAATGTTGAGAAGAGCATCGTGTTCTAGCTTGACTTGTGAATTCCTACCATCCATTGAAGCATATTAGTGAGAACTTTGTTGATTGCTTCAACCTGGTCGTTGGCCTATGGATAGTAAGGTGTTGAGTTTTCATGTCGAAGACCCAAATTCTTGGTAAGTTCAGACATCATGAAATTGTGAAAATGACTACCATGGTCAGTGACAATGGCTTGAGGGACACCAAATCTAGTAATGATATGATTGAATATGAACAAAGCTGCAGTTTTCTCGGTATTATCAAATGTAGGCATCACCTCATCCCATTTAGTTAAATAATCTATGGCTACAATAATGTATCCATGCCCCTCGACTGAGTGAGGGTTACATGTCATGAATTCAATGCCCCATTTAGCGAATGGACCAATGCAAATTATAGGGTAACGAGGTGCAAGATGAGATTGGATCTTATTTTTATATGTTTGACAAGCGTGGAATTTCTAAACAACAATAATGCAATCCTTAAACAACGAAGGCCAGAAGTAACCAACTCGTAATATATTTTGGGCAGTGGCATACCCAGACATATGATCGCCACATGATCCAGAATGATAGTGATTTAAAGCTTTCTCAGCTTCATCATAGGTTAGACATTGTTGAAATATGGAATTAATACCACGACGGTAAAGGGTATCACCAAGGATAATGTATCGATGGGATTGATACCGAATACGATGACAATATACACTAGAAATATTGGGCCAAAAAGATTATGTTTGGAGATAAATGATAATGTCTCCATACCATATGTCGTTAGAACTGATCAAAAAGAGAGACTCATCAGGAAAGGAATCCTCTGCCATAGTTTTTGTCTCAGCGGAGGGAAGGTCACATATCAACTCGAAAAAAACCAAAGATTTCTTTGACTTGGCTCGCTCAAAATCCAAATCAAACTCCTAGATAATCACTATCCATTTGGATTATTTGCACCCTAGAAATTGTCGAGTAAGGATGTGTTGCATAGGGTTGCAATCAAAAATTATTCTGGCTTTCTGCAATAAGATATAATGAAGAAAACGTTGCACAACTTGATAAGTTGCCAAGGCCAGTTTCTCCACATGCATATATTTGGTTTCGGTGGTCGTGAGACTCCGACTCAAATAATATATAACATGTTCATCATGTGAATCATCCTCTTGGACTAGAACCATAGCTATGGTAGAGTCCGAAGCAACTAAGTATAAGAATAATCTTGACTATAATCGGGAGGAAATAAGAGTGGTGTACGGGTTAAGGAAAGTTTCAAAGCTTCAAAGGATTTGTTGGCAGTGTAGTCCCATACAAAATCATGACCCTTCTTTAGAAGTTGAGTAAAACCTTTTGTTAGTTCATCATAATTGGGGATGAATCGACGTAAATAGTTTTCCTTCCCTTGCAAAATTTGGAGTTGGAATAAGGTAGAAGGAGAAGGCAAATTGAGAATAGCTTCAACCTTCAAAGGGTCAACCCTAATCCCATGTTTAGAAATGATAAAACCAAGAAGTCGTCCAGACTCCATAGAAAAAACACATTTATGTGTGTTGGCCCTTGACCATTTTTGGGACTTCGACAGCTTGCCAAAGATGGAGCGCAATGCAAAGTGGAAATTAGGGAAACTAGACCTATTTTTGGGTCCATTTAGGGTTTTGGGTTAATGTAACAGGAAAGGGATGTTGTCCTGTAGGTTCACCCACATTTAGGCCGATTTTTGTAATCTATAAATAGATACTTAGGTAATGTAATAAGAGAAAGAGAGAGTAGTACATCTATGTGATGTATAGCTGATGGATTAGTGCCAGGAACTGGATCTGTGTGATTGGATGTATCTTGTAAATGCTCTGTGCATGATTGTAAGAAGTTCAAAAGTTGTTTTGTGTTGAAGTGCAAGGAAGAAGGATATATCAAGCTACGCAGATCTTCTATCCTGTGCGAAGCAAGGATTGTTTTATCTCTATGCTATAACTGCTTGACTGAGATAATAAAGAAGAAGATCTGGTGGACATAGCCCCAAGGTGGGGGTGAACCATGGTAACTTTGTGTATTGTGCTCTGTGCTTCGACCTAATGTGTTTATCTCCTTTGTTTCTAAGTGCTTGATTTGATTAGATAGATTCATTTATGCTTTGTGCTTATGAGATAGGAATGAATGTTAGATCTAATATGTAAGATGCTTAGTGCTTGATCTGTGGAACCCGATCTATCTTGTTGTGGCTAAGTGATGAATTATCTTAGATCTAAGTACTCACTGCGATGCTCTGTGCTATCTGCGAAGTGTTGTAAGGGTTGAATATTGAAGGATAAACCATGCTAGATGATTTATAAGTGCTATAATCATAGACTTGTGTCCCAGCTAAGGTTGTGGACATCTGAGTCCTGCAAAAACCCCTACCTTTACCTCGGGTGAGACTTCATCTACTTCGCAAATATTGTCGAAAGGGTTGTTAGTTAGGATTTTGTTGGTGCGCTCTTGAGCGTTGAACCCTGGGTCTACCCCTTGTGCCAACAAATGGTTCCATTTCTAGGACTTGAAACTGTGATTGTTGGGAACTAAAGAAGAAAAAACTTTGTGAAAAATAAGCTCTGTGCGTAGATCTGTTGCCCTAGTGTGCAGTATTCTACTTGACCTGTGAAGATTTGTGCCAGGAAAGAAAGGTCAGATCTAAAGGAAATGGGTCAGATCTGCAATAAAAGAGGTTGATACTGAAGAAAATAAGCGAGATATGAACGCTCTGTGCTCTAATAAAAGTAAAAGTGGAAATTTCTGAAAGAAAGAAGTCAAATATACAGAAAAGAGGTAAGGTATGTAAGATCTGTGCTCTAATAGAGGTAAGAATAGTCAAAATTTCTTAGATCTGGAAGCTTTGTGCTCTTTAGGAGTAAGATAAGTGATTTTTTTTTAATTTCTAGAGCATGGATCTAGGTATGTTTGATAGATTTTGTCTCAGCTTAAAAACTGGAGCATTTTTAGATAAAAGAAAGTTTGATATGAATAGGTCTAATAGAAATAGTGAAATATATGTTATACCTATGCATAGAAAGATTTTTTGGACTAACCAATGGATGCAGGACCCTAGAAATAAATTTTTGCAGGACAACCCTTATGATCCTAGCACGTTGTACAAAAAGAGTTGGGGATCATTGAAGAGAAAGAGAGGATTAACTCTTTTCTACAATTGCAAAAGACCAGGACATCTTACTAAGGAATGCCCTGGAAGAAACCCTAGCTTCCTCTATTGTAAAGCTATGGACCATGAAGTATTGGATTACCCTAGAATGATTGCTAGACTTGAAAAGATGAATATGGAACAAGCAAACTCTGAAGGAGATCAAGAGACTAAAATTATAGAAGAAGCCCAGAAAGAATCAAAGATCATGTTACCGAAAATAAAAGAAACCCTAGATGACCATAAGGATGTCAGTATGTCAGAAATATTAAAAGAAAAGGAGAAGATCAAATTAAGAATAGGAGACTTTGGCATTGACTGTGCTCTGGACGAGGGAACACTGAAGAACATTATGACAGAAAGCACTTGGGAAACCCTAGGAAGGCCTGCTCTGGTCCCTTCACTAGGAACCATTAGATTGTTTAAAGGAAAAATGGTAACCCTATGTGGAAGAATTACCCAGATAGCTATGACTACCCATGGAAATTCGACAGACAAAGAATTTGAAGTTATTAAATTTATTGAGGACCACACCCCATTTCCATCTTTGTTAGGCAGGATCTAGATTGAAAAAGACCAGATCTAGAGAAAAGAAGAAAAGGATGCTTTAGAACAGAAGAATCAAGAACTCATGGAATTTATGTCTAGAAGGATCTCCTACTTGATGAAAGATCAAGAGGAAAGACCTAAGCCATTGAACACCAGGGACCTCAATATCAAAGTTATAAGAGCATTAGAGGAACCACAGAAGACCAAAATACCTAATCCATATGATGAAGGAGTATTACCCTTGGGCCTGAAGACAGAACCTAAGCTGCACGAAGTGACTATGTCAAGAGAGGATAAGAATAAAAATGGCAAAAGGATGAGCCAGAAGAAGCTTACTGGGAAAAAGGCTAGGAAGCTAAGTAAGAAGAGGGCCAAAATTGGAAAATTATAGAAGACTCCAGAGGAAACTTCATAGAAGGAAAAATCATAGGAATCGAGCTTCGCCGGAATATCAGAACAATGACCTATGGCACTTCGCCATGGCACAAAAATATAGCCATTGGAAGCTAATGTAACCATTCGAATTCCGCTCTGAACGGGTCAAAACACCTTTATGGTTCACCCCTAGACCGTTAGACCATGTCATATGGATAGAACATCAATTAATGTAGCCTCTTACCCATTGCAAGCCGACTTTTGATAAGTTTCCCTACTTAGTTCGTCACACCACACATCAAAAATACTTTTTCTAAATGAGAATTTGAGATTGAAACTTGAGATTACTTCACCCTGTGATCATTTCCTTGTTGCCATACTGTTCATCATAGTCTCTAAATTCATTTTTCACACTCGAGCTAAATGACCCAAGCTTGTATGTCGGACGAGCTCAACGCCATTGAGAAAGTAGTTGAAGAAGTTTTGACTGACTTAATGACTGAGATAGTCATGTCAGAAAGAAGGATGTCTGCAGGTGTGCAAGCATCATCAACAGGAGGAGTCCAAGCTTCTCCCTCCACTACTCGCGGAGCAGGACCTTCCAGAACCACGACCAAGACAAGAACAAAGCACAAAGACGATATTGCAAATGCTAAGCTGATCCCACGCTTTCTGTTGGTTTACATACCACCTTTGAGCGGGAAGATTAACCACGACAGTATACCTAGAGACTTTGAGTATGCCTTGATCACCGCATATATTTTAAAATGGGTGCGCGCAGTACATGCTGACCAGGATAAGCTCACAACACTGAAATTTAGTGATTTTAACCTTGGAAATCACAAAATCTACAGCATGTTAGCTCTGCATAAGTACTTAACCAAGACCACAGGCAGAAATCCTAAGATTGTCCCACAGTCCTGGACCCAGAACCTCGTGCAGTCCACACTACTCAACGTAATGAAGGTCCCTCACTTCGGAAAACACCAGGAAGTCAACGCATGTGTCAAGTTACTGCTGTCTTGCTACCACGACAGATACTTATGGTTGGACCTCCACATCACTGTGGATATGAGTCTAATCAATCATATCATGGGGCTTAACATGCAAGGCCTTGACCCACAAGACTTTTACCCAGGAAAGACCTCAGACCGAGCACTAGCACAATAGATAAAAGAAACTTATGGAGATGTAGAGAAGGGTATGCGAGGCTACAAGGTAGCCTCTATCTAGAGTGGTGCAATGTTCCTTGCTTGTCAGCTGATCATGGGCAAGTTAGTTCACAAGAAAAAACCAACACAGGTGACTGGCTTCGTAGTTGACCTCGCAGGGAAGTGCGCCGAGGGACTACAGATGAATTTGACACAGTATCTTGTAAACTAGTTAGAGTTGGAGTGTAGAGGAGTGCAAGACCAAGGGTATGAGTTCCACTTTTGTTGGTTTCTCATACTCATCGCTTTCATCACTTGGGAACTGCCAGAAGGAGCCACTTTTCTAGAGATTGAACCTTTTGAACCGCTAGCCGCGAAGTTCTATATGTTGTGGTACTCCAGCGACATGAACAAGAAATGGCAGTCCAATGCTGTCTTCCACACCTATTTCAACCAACTAAAGAATGCAATTCAGTCTACACCATGAATCACCCCAAACGTACTTCATAGGTTTAGACCTTTGATGAAATTCAACGTCGACCACCACTTCACCTATATTACAGCGAGCAGTGATGAGCATAAACAACAACTCCAATCCTACTACAAGTTGACAGAAGATGACTTGGAGGAGATTACCAAAGAATGGTTGGTGAACATCCTTGTTGCAACGGACCCCGCAGACATGTCCGACGTGGAAAGCACTGAAGCTATGTTGGATACACCTGGGCCAAGAAAGACTAAGAAGGATTATGAAGTTGAATATATCCCTAGCACATCCACGAAGACTACTTTGATCTCACCTACACAGGGAGGTGATGGTGATGAACTAGGTGGCACAAAAGTTGAGCAAAACAAAGGCGAGGTTACTCCGCCTAGAGAGGAGGAGGATCCCTCCATGAAAAGAAATATTACACCACCAAATCCCTCCTCCCGAAATAAAGCTAAGGTCACCCGGACCACGCTTAAAACTACCCTTACCCCATATGACTTTGAATTCTTAATTGCTGCGCTGAATGATGTTTAACTAGAGATCACATAAAAGCAAGAAGCAAAGTAGGAGGAGATATTCAACCGAATCAAGGGAGAACTCCAAGAAATGTAGCAGGCACTCCAGTCCAACCGAGAAATTTCTACAGTGCCCTTGATAATTGGAACATCAGGAACAGGTGATGAGCCCACTCAATTACACCAGATCGTTGATCAATTCATAGATTGCCTTCGACAAGCTCAAGAAGAGATAGCACAAGCCACCCAGGCTTTTATCCAAGCACATAATGCACTTCTAGAACAACAGAGTGAGGTAGAACAAGAAAATATTTCCCTGAAAATGAAGTGGGATGAGGACAAGGAACAGTTTTAGAATCAGTTGCTAGTAGAGAAACTTGAAGTACAGGAAAGGGTTCACAAAGAACTTCACTCTATGACGGTCATAGAAGTGAAGATGGAAGACCATCTTCCATAACAGGTGACCCAACTAGAAGACGTAATCCAACAACTCCAACAATGCATCATATATCTAGAGCTATGCACCATGCCCGAGACCCCCCAAGAAATAAGATATCTAAGAGAGGCCACTGCTCGAAGCACAGTTGGCCGATTAGAAACCTTTGCCTTGGAATGCAAGAAGCTAAGTGCTAGAAGCGCCCAAACTTATGAAACCCTTGCAGAGAATGCATAATTGGAGACATTGGAGGCATAGCTCCAAGAAGCAAAGCAGCATGTAGACACACTACAGACATAGATACAGACTTTGACCCCAGTCGAAAGAATGAAGAGGTTTGCAGAACAACGCACAACCCAATAACAGGTACACACACTACAAAGTAAAGTAATGGAAGTCTCCCAACAACTTCAGCCAATCCAAGAAAATTCATGCCAACTGTTCACTAAACTTGAAATTGAGGGAGATGAACTTGAATAGGTTTTCATCACTGCATAACAATGCTTAGAAGGACCGCTCAATGACACAGTGATCCAGGAATTCACTGAGCAAGAGGTTGTCGCATTGCAGCAGGTCGAAGCAACTCAAGCCAAGATCGAGGCATTCAAGGCAGAATTGATCAGACCACAGTGACTAGGGATGAGTCATAGGTGAGTGTTGGGTGCATGTTGGACCTTGACCAAGTTTTGAAGAATACTTGGTCATATTTGACCATTTTTGCGACTTCGACAACTTGCCAAATATGGAGTGCAATGCGAAGAAGAAATTAGGGAAAATAGACCTATTTTTGGGTCCCTTTAGGGTTATGGGTTAATGTAACAGGAAAGGGATGTTAGCCCGTGGGTTCACCCACATTTAGGCCCACTTTTTTAATCTATAAATAGATACTTAGGCAATGTAAGAAGAGAGAGAGAGAGAGAGAGAGAGAGAGAGAGAGAGTAGTACATCTATGTGATGTATAGCTGATGGCTTAGTGCTAGGAACTAGATCTGTGTGATCAGATGTATATTGTAAATGCTCTGTGCATGATTGTAAGAAGTTCACAAGATGTTTTGTGCTGAAGTGAAAGGAAGAAGGATCTAGCGAGCTGCGCAGATATTTTTTTCTGTGCGAAGAAAGGATTGTTGAAGCTCTATGTTGTAACTGCTTGACTGAGATAATAAAAAAGAAGATCTTGTGGACGTAGCCCTAGTCTGGGGGTGAACCACGATAACTTTGTGTATTATTCTCTGTGCTTTGAACTAATGTGTTTATCTCCTTCACTGCTAAGTGTTGGTCACTATAATTGCTTAATTAATTTTAAACAACCAAGTGAAACATAAATTATCAACCCAGGGAAGTCTTTTGTTTCAAAGGTAGCCACGCACTATATATGCTCAATTTCAAAAGCACTTAGTGTTGTAGTAAAGAAAATTATTCTATCTATACTTGCTGGAATGAACTGAAGCTCTGG